>JXSR01S003140.1:34389-47023 GCA_000969725.1 Ophiothrix spiculata | reverse complement strand
GTGACCCATACTTTTTTTCTCGATTTGACATCCACTTGACATTCTCAATTAACCAGCCAAATATTAAAAAATTCTACTTGTAGCAAATAAGTGAAAAATCAGCATTTTGTAGTATAGGAAAACACACGTAAAAGTTTTATCACTGAAAGTCCGTTGGCTCGGGAGCACTCGTAGCAACTCCTTACTATTTCGCGCTATTTTCGGCGCTTACCGGGAAGACAATGCGTAAAAAGGTAGTGCGGGCGTTGCGTTTTGCGTATTAGGCGCAAATGTTACGCTTAGATACCACACGCGTGTTTAGTCAAAATCTTCCCGCCACTGACCAACAAATTCTGTTACACTGCCCTCTTGAATAAACACCGCGATCGTCTTTAAAGGTAGACCGTAGACTCGGTCTTGGATGATCTGATTGAATGCAGTAGGTTGTTCCCTAGTCTAGTTTCAAAGACTAAAGGAGATCTTGCACCGTTCAAGTTTCTACTCTGAAAAAACAGAATACAATTTGTCAGTTTTTTCAGAGTTTGAAGACAGATTTATTTGAGATTTGTATATTGTGGAAAATTTTGAAGCACATCTTTTTACTTCAAGAAACATGTGCATTGATTATTTCCTCTTCCTTTTCCATGCAGTTTGTCCTAGATCCAATTGACTACCGCAGTACACAACTCATGTTTCACACAATAGACAAAGGTACCAAAGACCCAGACCGGCAGGTGGTCCTCCGAGCCATGGAGATCCTGCAGAAACTCTCCAAGGTGCGCGCCAATCTGGAGACCATCAAGATGTGTCTGGAGTCCCACGTCTATCACGGCGTCGTCAAGATGTTGATCGTCCACGATGTGCAGCTGCTATTAGGGGCGCTGGAGGTGCTGTTGGCGTTGTCGCAGACCGGGGAGATCATCTGCACCCGCATTGCCAAAGTTGATAAATGTATAGGTAGGTTGAGCCAGAATTCATATAGGGAAAAAGTGTGACTTAATAAGTATTTTAGAACTTGGTTGTTACAAAAGGAGAGAGCCGACTTTAGTTTGGAGAGGACTTACTTCAGTTTTGATAAGACCTGAGAAATACAACAAAACATGTTCTGTCGAGTGCAATTTGGGCCATATCCCAAAAAGGCTAACTCAATTGGGCATGTTTCTTTTTTGAAAATGTCTGAGATTTATTCATGTTATCACCTATTATTTCACATGAACTGAATAGCAGGGTATCCATTGACATTAATATCAGCAAGAAACCAAATGGACTCGTGTTGCTCTCCAGACAAAATAGTAAAATAACCTGAAAATAACCTACAGTTAAATAATAATAGATCTTGAGAAGTTCCTTCGCACCAATCATTCCTGTGATTATGTGACCTACCCTAGGTAGTGACCAAGCAGCGAGCGTGTGCCGCTTCACACGTGAGCCGATCAAACTGATCCGCATCCAGATACTGGGGTTGGCTATCAGATGATGCTCAGTGGTAGCCAGTGGAAAATAGATGATGGCTCGCTCAGTCAGAGCGAATAAAGCAAAGACAAAAAAAAGAGTTTGTCTCCGAAACTGTTTGCAAAAAAGCTATGCAATATCACTGCCAATATGCGATATTTAATTTTTACATTTTTTTAAAGGAAATTGGCTATGTGGTATGCGATATTTTTTTTAACACTCTAAAGTTTCGCATTGATTGGTATCTACAGCCTTTAGCCCGTTAGTGCTGTTGGTTGTTCGAATTACAATGCTAAATTAAACCCAGTCATAGGCATAGTTGGGTAGTATGGCTTTATTCTTGCTTACTATCCTGGTAAATTGACTGAGACAGCGAGTCTAAAACATATGATGGGTTGCAGTTCTAGAAACAAAAATAACTTGTCCTTTTTTGTGTCATGGTCAACCCTTTCCGGTGTGACGAACATTTTTCCTAAGCGAAAATCTTCATTAGCAAAAAACCTGATGAAAAACCGATATTTAGAACTTTTATCGCAAAAAAATCCTCCTGAAGTACTTTATGACATCATAATTTCGTAACGCCTTGACCAATTTTAATAATTTTGGTATCAATGGAAAGAGGAGACCTGCCCTAGATACTATGGTATAAAACAACCACAAAAAATACTACTATATTATGAAATTATGTTATTGCTTGTGAAATATTGAATGTGTTTTATAGTCCTTCCAGATAGATTTGATCATAAATTAATCATATTTACCACTAAAAGCATGGCTTCAGGTGATCGTGATATATGGTTGCTTTGGATTCCATGACTTTTCAGCTTAAATTTTAATACAAACTTAAATTCATTTGTAACCAACTTTTAATTTCTTTCTTGTAAATTGTTATCAATGTGTATTGGATTAGCACAGTTTAAAGGAGCCCTGTCCGATTGGGTCAGCATTTTTTCAAACTTTCTCCGCTTTTGGTACCAAAATGTTCCTCATATTTTTCTCATTGCCCATGCGAAATTTTACGGCTGAAACATGTTGTGTTTTGGAGATAAAAGTGAAAATGTGTTAAAATTATCAATAATATGGTAACCATAATATTATTCATACAGTAAAGTATAGGCAAATGAAAAATACAAAATTGCTCATAAAGTCAAAAGGTTTGTTCCGATTTGACTGATATTTGAAATTGAAGCATCTTAAGTGATGATCTTCCATATGACAGTGAAAATTAAATTTTGAATCCAACCAATGTGTTTCATTTTCCAGATATCTTAGTGTGTTTAGTAACCCTAGATGCCCAATCGTTAGGAGCAGAAGCCTTTGTGGGAATCAAGATCGTCGACCATGCCCCCGACGGTGTTCATCATCCTATCGTCACCATGGCGAGATATCAAGAAGGACATCAGATGGCTAATAGACCAAACAAACCAGCGCAGGCCATGACACAGATGTCATCAGTTGCTCGTAAGTAGAAACCTTGTTTATAGGTGTAATACCGTATTGTTTCTATTAATCGCCCATTCTCTATTGGCTCATTCCAGTGGAAACTGAACCTTTTTTTATTTCAAGCAAAAAATCAGCTTTTTTATTCGACCACATACACATGTTTTTCAGTCATACATTTGTTACTTGGTACGTGAGAAGTATTTTCCAATCAGAAATTGTAAAGTTTGTACATCCTTGCATGAATGAGCACATGTTTTGTTTCAAAAATGTCACAAACGTTACCAAAAAGTTACACCAAAATGTCACAAACGTTACCAAACGTTACAACACAAAACAATGCATTAAAATAAATCCTGGCGATATAATGTTCTGTAACTTTTATGAAATATTTTAAAATATGTTTCCCATAATCGGTGTAAGTCGCAATAAAAAAAATCGTTGACACTTCAGAAAAATTGTACTTTGAAGTGATTAGGAGCAAAAAACCATTTCCGTGCGCGGTCACAAACGTTACCGAACGTTACATGGACTTTACTCAGGATTTTGGCAATTGATTTAATTATAAAACATCTACATGTGTTGACCCCACCAGTGAGCACCATTATCAACAACAAACTCGTTGATATAATGTTTATGCTAGGTTCTGTGGCCATTTAAAAGTGAAATTTTCCAATTTTTCGGTCACAAACGTTACTTTGGAATGAGCCTATTCCATTTTGTAGCATTTCATGTATCATTAATAAAGCTTAATATATTATTGCTCTCCTAAGAGACTGTTTAGGCGAGCATAGGAGAGCAATCACTCCAGCTCGCCTTAAAAATGAAGGCCTGAATCGCTAGTAACAGGAAACAGTACCAATGAGGTCTCGATCCCGGAAATGATGAAAAATTGTCAGTACTTCAGGGTTATAGGGGGCCATTTAACAGTAAGTTGCCATAATTGTTAAGCTTACTTGGTGATTTTGTGCAACTTTTGATGTTGAAAATTTGTCTCTAATAATCGCCCACCCTTCAAGAAATGTCGCCGCCCATGGGTTGTTTATTAGGAACAATACGGCAGGTATTAAAGTATACTTGGGTTTCACACCCTTGCTTAAGCCCATGAGAACTCGCTAAAGCTCCCTGTTAAAATCACAAAAAATAAGTCGTCGGTTTGCCCTGGCAAAAACGACTCGGTGACTTGCTAATAGTGGGGCTGGCTTGCCCGAGTTATAATAGGGGAACCTAATTGATACAGCCTGTGTGTGTGTAACCTGTAGCATATTTAAAGGTGTAGGTTCCGAATTTCGATCACATTCTCAACCCCCAGGGCTCAACCGGAAGTTGTATATTTTTGGATGCCAAATAAAAGACCATATTTTTCTGATTTCGAATCCAACATTTTGGAGGTATAGCACAAAATGTTAATTAATTGGTATTATTACCGTATACCTATTTTCCATTTCTTTTGTATAAATTTACATAACAGCCTCATCCCCAGGGTTGCATACTTTCTTTTGCCTCTCAAGAGAAAACAAGACACAACCTAAGGTTGAAACCTTGCACAATGCATTTCAGAGGTCAATGTCAATCAGTTAAAAGTAAATTATACACATCCTATAATAGGAACCTACACCTTTAATTGTGCTGCTGCCTTTTTGCATTGATTGGTATCTACAACCTGTAGCCCGTTAGTGCTGTTGACTGTTCGAATTACAATGCTAAATGAAATCCAGTCATAAGCATAGTTGGGTAGTACGGCTTTATTCTTGCTTACTATCCTGGTAAATTGACTGAGACAGTGAGACTAAAACAAATGACGTGTTGCAGTAATAAGAAACAGTTGAATAACTTGTCCTTTTGTTTGTGTCATGGTTAACCCCACAGGAACTCACTAAAGCTCGCTGTCAAAATCACAACAAATAAGTCGGGGTGTTTTATACATAGGGACCAAATAAATGCTCTCGCAAAAATGACTCGGTGACTTGCTAATAGTGAGGCTGGCTTGGGAAAAGAGCCTTCTGTGGTTCAGTTCGCAGTGACAACTCACTTCTTTGCTCTGGCACTCTGAGGAAGCAGGAAATCTTTTAAATCAGGACCAAGCATTATAGTCTTAAAGTTACAGGGCCGTATTCTCGAACGATGTTTAGCTAAACGTTGGTTTAGACCTAAATTGCGTTTAGTTAAAATCTGATTTTAACTATAAACGCTCGGAAAATATTTAAACAGTGCGTCTTGTAAACATCAATATTTAAAACTTTCAAATATCATTCACTGAACTATGCATGCAAACGATATGCACTAGTGACCTGAAAGTATTTGTATTAGTTGAAGGTCCCTAGTCAATAAAGAGATTTCTGCGCTTCATCCGTTTCACAGCTTGTATTATTTATCAAGTGTTGCCTGTGTATTGAATACGTGAAGATAGACCTACGCTATAATAGCATGCACACAGTAACCATGTTTACAATGGAAATTCAAGGTATATTTGATCAAAAAGCACAGATTTTGAGTGATTTGTTTGTCATGGTCATGTCGATGCCATCGTATTATAATTTTCAAGCATTCTTCATTAGTATTATTACATTTTTAAAGCTAAAAACAACAAAAACAGTTGTCTGACACATGATGAAAATAAGTTTTAAACACACTTTAACCTTGTTTAATTTTGACCTAGTTTAGAATTTAAACGGTGATTGTATTTAGTTACTCTTTGAGAATTACATTTATTTTAATCATGAATAGTTTAAATTGGGATTTAAACACTGGTTAGCGTTAAACATGTTCGAGAATACGGCCCACAATGTTTTACAAAACTTTAATCGATGAATTTTGAAGTCAAATATAAAAAGAGTAGTCAGCAGACCTGACATGCCACAGCAGCAAGACAAAACCCACATGAGTTACAACAACCATGAAAAGTTCACGGCAATTTTCCTTGAGGTTAACCTGTATCTGAGATTTTGTCTATTAATGCTAGCTTGGCTGACTTCTATTTCTATTTTCTCAGAAAAAAGGTTGATGTCCCAGAAAAAAATCGGTAAGCTTGAATAAAAAAAACAATTTCTGGCGACAGATTATTTTTTTCTGGCAGTATTGAATGATGAAATACAAATAAATGAGCCAAATTTTGGGGTGAATGTCAAATTACTGTCAAAAACATGCAATTTTTTAGAGCGATTCATGCATTTTTTCATAAATCTCACAGAAGATTCTCATCAGCACTATAAAAGTTCCCAGAAAGGTTTACTTTTTTTCTATATCCTGTTGTGACTTAAGCATTAGGAAGTTGTTCTTTTCATCCCAATTGATATGGTTAATGACTAGGAATTTATACTTAGGGTGTGCCTTTTGATTGTGCAAGTGCACCTTGAACATTGTGCTGCATTGAGTAAGTGTATAGTCATGAAATGATTTTTTGTACTGATTAATCGGTACCGATTATTGCCTTATCGGCTATGAATCTATATTCATAAAAAACACCAACTTAACAATTATTTCAACCGATTAAAAGTAAACGACTTGTTATCTAAGCCTCTTATGCAGAAAAAAAGACGGAAACAAAAAACCTGGTACTTCAATTTATTTTTGGTTCATTTTCCCTCCTTTGTATTGATACGTCAGTGCATGGTTCGTTTTTAAGTCCATTCACATCATGAAATAATTTATCGGTATCGGACGATTACTTTATCAAATAATCAGTAATCAGTATTGTTAAAAAAGGCTTATCGGTGCATCACTACTAACGCCCTGCAGGGTAGGTTTTTTCTCACCCCGACCCCGCCGCTCCCCGACAACCTTTTTCCCGACCCGCCGACGACCGAGCCCAACCCGAAATGATTTTCCCCGGACCGACCTGGACCGGCAGTCCTTCATGATTTCTCGGCCAAGATGGACATCCCTCCCCGACCCTGAGCCACCCCGAATTTCAAGTCACTAGAATGGTGTTCAACAAAGATTACGACATTACAGACACAGCGATTAACTGTTGCCCCATTTTATCTTCACCCTGAACGACCTTTGCGCCTCCCGGACCGAATGCAAACCCTCCCTGACCCCGAGCCTTACCTCCCCGACCCGGTCGACCCCGGTATAATTTTTCCCGGACCGTACCGAACCCGAAAATGGCTCAAAAAAAAAAATTCCCGGCTTCGGTCCGGTCCGGGAAAATTCGGGGTTTCGGGTTTCCCCGCAGGGCCTTAATCACTATTTCATATTACAATAGCAACTTGCATCTATTTCATAGATTCTAATAAAATATCATAAAATTAAAAACGGGTCAATGGCTCATTGTAAGGCTCTAGGTGAAAGAAATATCTACGCTATGGTACCAGAGTGATTGTTAATAATATTTTTCTTTTTTGGGAACTTGGCATACACTGGATCACAAGAATATGTAAATAATCATCATTGATGCGTCACCAGTCAAGTTGATCACAAGCCAGAATTATGCGCAATGGACCAACTCCTGATTAGCATTTTCATCTTTGAAGAGGAGTTATTTACTGGTGTGCGCCCATAATAGCAAAGATGATAAAAAATAGTTTAGCCCATCTATGATAAATAGGCTTACTTTCCGTTTCTTGGTGTGTAATACACAACTTTACAAATATGCCAACTTATAGCAAATTTTCACGATAGCGGGAGACCGCGGTAGATTATTTTGAAAATCGGGCGATTTGGCTGAAAATGTAAACCCAATCGGGAGGGCGGGAGCACTACCCAAAATCGGGAGAAACCTGACAAAATCGGGAGACTTGACAGGTATGTGAAGATTTGAGAAAAATTAGCATTCACATTTGATGTAATAAGACCGTTGTTTTCCTCTTTGGACCAACTCCTGATTAGCATTGTCATCTTTGTAGAGCTAACATGAGAACACATCATGAAGATTTGAGAAAACTAGCATTCACATCGGATGTACTAAGACCGTTATTTTCCTCTTTGTTTGATTTTAGGTTCAAGTGAGAGGGTAGCCACCCCACCACCCCCACACCATCAACAGCAGCAGAACACGTCAGCGACGGCTTCACGAGATGTTGAAAGTGCAAATTTTGCAAATCAGTGGTGAGTAGAAAATAAACACTGGCTTATTATTATATCTGATTAGGTCGTACAGAAACAGGCTCGGAATATATGGACAAGAAATTGATGTCCAGGCAGTGGCCTGCGACAAAAAACATTTGGATAAGAGTTTCTTTAAAAGTCTCAAAACCACACAAAGGGAAAATGGATATTGCTGCTTCAGAACATTTTGTTTCACTTTTCGACTGTGCAATGAATATAGACAAAGTGCAGCAAGTAGTAAAGAGAGAATGATCGACACCCACTGTTTGGCCATGTCCCAGCAATGAGTCAGCTCAAGTCAAGGAAAAGCTTCCTAAACTCAGTGGAACCAAGTGAAGCAGCCTACCTCTGTGAAGCTTTATGGAAAGAAAGGCTCACCAATCAACCAACACGGGTATCCACTTTCGTGGAAGCCAAAGAAGAACTACCATCTGGCTCTGACTCAAGCTGGTCATAGTGGAAGTGTCTTAACCGCCTAAGATCGGGTGTTGGGCGATGCAAAGTGAACCTGAAAGACTGGGGATTCTCAGATGCTGACATAACCTGCCAATGTGTTTCTGAACCTCAAACCATGGAACACCTGTTGAGATGCCCCCTTCTAGATAAGGAGTGTACATCCCAAGATCTTGCTGATTTCAGTGACTGTGCTAAAGACTGTCCGACATTGGCTTAAGTATGATATTTAGTTCGTTTTGGATTCAATAAGAAGATTTAGTTAAAAGATGTCAGAAAAAGCCTACTAAAATTGACAATTAGTTGGTAACATTAATGAGGGGATTGAGGACAGTTATAAATTTTATTCCAAGTTTCTTCTGACAAACAAGTTTAAGTAATTCACAGTTGCTTGAGCCATAAAGAAAAATGATTTTGCCTTGGCTATAATTTGGAAGCTATTGCCTTTTTTTGCATTGATTGGTATCTACAGCCTGTAGCCAGTTAGTGCTGTTGGCTGTTCGAATTACAATGCTAAATGAAATCCAGTCATAGGCATAGTTGGGTAGTATGGCTTTATTCTTGCTTACTATCCTGGTAAATTGACTGAGACAGTGAGACTAAAACATATGACATGTTGCATTTCTAAGAAACTGTGGAAAACTTGTCCTTTTTGTTTGAGTCATGGTCAACCCTTTCCGGTGTGGTGAATATTTTTTCCATTCGAAAATCTCACCTACATCGCAAGTGTAAAAATAAAACCCATTTTTCAAGTAAGTTGGATACTGGTAGATGACCTCTTCACTCTTTGCACTATTTGAGAATTTTTTCTGATATCAGTATTCCCTTACTCCGGCAATAGATTGGTAACTTGACCGAGGCTGTGGATATTGAGCCAGTCAAGCACTATTGCTGATGTACGCACAATTTGGCGGCTGCCTGTTGTCGTCAACTGAATTATAGTGTTTGACCAGAGTAGAAAGCTTGATCACTACAATATCACGCAGCGTCGGTCCAGGAGTGATGCCAGCGTGGCGCAGTCTCCTAACTTAGGCGGATTTATAATTGCAAATAGTCCTGTTTCATATCTGTACTTTCTTTAATCTATGGATATTCCATAGTTTGTTGCCAAATCAGAAGTATGCATACTTTATACTGTATGGCATACGTCTGAAAAGCATTGAGCCATTACAAGTTCACATTCCTACCTTAACACTTAAGTGACCAAGGTATTTCCCACCCGTTGGTGCCCAAGGGTTAAAAAAACATCCTTCCGGTATGAATTTTACGTTGAAAGTCTGGTCAATGATAAAGCATGTAATAAGGACCAAAATTATATACAGAAAAAAAAATTGAAAATCGGATGAACCATTTCAAAATGGCGGCCCAAAACCATTTTTTTGTGTCGCGTCAAAAATGTTCCCGCCAAATATCAAAAACCGTGTTCCCGAAGGAATTTTCGCATGAAATTTTGTTCAAATTTGCACATTGCAAGTACAATTACATTGCAAAAATAAAATTAGAAAAAATTTATTCGGTTTTGAATTTATGGGCAAAACAAATTTGAACAACGCCCTCGAAAAATCACATTATGCTAATTAGCACCAAAACAACTGGGTCGATTTGAATTTTTTTGCCACTGAGGGACCCGCTGCGTTAAGTTTGACAATTACATGGAGCGGCGATGTAAATTTTTTTCGCATTTCTTGCAAAAACCTGTGGTAGGGCCCCTACCCCTCATGGTCACTTAACTGTTGAATTAAACAATATTTTGAATTAATAATGATATACAAAGTTATGTACAACTGAGTGTTTATGGTAAAAGATTTAGTGGAACAAAATGTTGTCTGGCGTTTCACATGACTGCGTTCTTCAGGCAATGATCAAAAGTTTTTGGCAAGTGATGACATATCTGAAGTTTGTACACTTATTGCAGATTGCTCGATGCTTACATACAAAGTTTCAGGGGAACAAAAAGTTTTACTAAGTTTCATGCTATTCAACTGAGCAGTTTAATGGATCAGTTGTCTGAAGTATAATACAATAATATGATCTGGATTAGATACTTCACTTCACTTCTGAATTTTGGAGTCAAACGCGAAGGTGGACCAATGGCTTATAACATGACTTCTGAACCACAGAGCAATTGGGGAAACTTTTCTTGTCCAAGGAAACAAGGAGACATGGCCGATCGCCAGGTTCAATCCAACAACCTCTGAATAAGGCCAAACCAAATTAATTGTTATGTTGCCCTCAAGTGGGATTTCTGAAAAATTGAGTTGGTCAGTCGGAAAATAATTTTTTTTATTTTTTTTTATAAAAGCACCTAAAGTACCAAATTTGGGTGCATTTTCAAATATTTTCTCAAAAAACACCCAATCTGAGCAAAATTGGGTGCTTTCCCGACCCTAATATTTTTTTTAATAATTTTTGAATAGGGTCGGTCGCTGAGGGAAACATAACCATTTATTTTTTTTGGCCTAAAGAGTCCCGTGCTTTTACCGCTCGGCCACGCTCCTGTCAGTTTGTTCCACCGAATCTCATGTGATGATATATTTCACCATTTCTTCTCCTTTCCTTATTTTGCAGGCTGCGTTCAACATTTCAAGCCAATCCACAGGGTTCCGTATCTAGGATAGATTTATATGCAGATTACCTTTCGGCATGTAGCAAGATGACTAGAGGTGCTATACTCAACTCCAACACCTTTGCAACAATTATAAAGTAAGTACTTGATTAAGACTAATATGAATTATGTAAGATTGATAGTTAGGCCCAAAAAAATTGTTGTGTTGCCCTCCGCACCAGGTCGTAACTCTCGGAAAAGTCGAGACTGTTTTTGTTTTTTAATGTTCATTTCCCCCTTAATTTGACTAATTTCATGATTTTCCAAAAATCAAACTGAACAGCAAAACAATGTCATTTTAATTTTTCTAATACATACAGAATGAATAGAAATGCACATTTTAATATTTGATGTAGTTTCATTTCAGATATTTCTGTATTCACTTTACAAAAAATTAAACCTACTTATAACAGGACTTTTCAATCAATAACAAACATGGTAGGGTTTTGTGCTGCTATTTAACTAGCCTCTACTACGCGCTGCGTTTGATTCCTGCCTCCGTGAGTGGTCACGTTACACCGTAAAGGCGACTATTATTCGATGGACATGTGAATCTATCGTCCATTTTGTGCAAGTAAGAACGTACATTTGTAATTCATTTTAAATATTGTAACGATTTTCATTAGAAATTAAAATGATACAGGCTAAATAAAATGTATTTCTTCATGAAAGAAAATGTAAGTTTGAACAAATATATACAGATAAAACACGTATCCAGGGCTAGAAATTTGTTCACTGCTGCAAGAATTTTATTGAGAATCCTTGGATTCTTTACATTCATACAGAAAGTTTCCACCTAGCTTTACGAGAATCTATTTGGATTCTCACAAAATCCTCTTAGGGAGAATCTCTGCAAGAATGGATTCTCGGATTCTCGCCAAATTTCTAGCCCTGCGTATCAGTACTTTTTGCACTCCGCTGGATATAACAAAACAAACAAGAATCGCACGTTGTTTTGATAATGTTGCATCAGCGGTGAATGCAAAACTGAGGCTAGTTTATCACAGGACGCTGAGGTGCTAAAACCATTCGGTGCAGCTCAGTTGTGTCTAAAGGGTTAGATTCGGACTTCCAAGTTTTATTCTTAAAATATCGTAAGAATGGTGACGATGTGGAGAGTCAGACATTTGTATCTGCAGGACCTGTGCTTTTATTTTCATTGACATGCTTGAACAGATGCATATGAGGGTACATATATATAGAACAAAAACGTACACAGATTGAACAATATATTTGACTTTTCTTGCACAGTGATGTCGTCTTTCATATGAAACATACTGTAGGTTTGGTGATTCTTGCGCAGTGATGTCATCTTTCATATGAAACATACTGTAGGTTTTGGTGATTCTTGCGCAGTGATGTCATGTTTCATATGAAATATAGTGTAGGATTAGTGATATTGTTGTTTTTGTTCTTGGACATCAAAATGAATGAAATTTGCCCAAGTTATAATTGGGGAACCTAATTGATACAGGCTGTGTAGGATGTAGCATATTTGATTGTGCTGTTGCCTTTTTGCATTGATTGGTATCTACAGCCTGTAGCCCGTTAGTGCTGTTGGCTGTTCGAATTACAATGCTAAATGAAATCCAGTCATAAGCATAGTTGGGTAGTACAACTTTATTCTTGCTTACTATCCTGGTAAATTGACTGAGA
>JXSR01S003140.1:5858-20548 GCA_000969725.1 Ophiothrix spiculata | reverse complement strand
CATTATTTTTTCGTAATGGGCACCCCTGCGGGGGGCACCCATTACTCAAAATAATGTACGCCCATCCAATATGAGACGATAGATGACAGGCAAAACAATAAATCTTATCTTTTATTCTCTAATTAATTGCTTTATAAAAGCATAGTGATGGTCTTTCGGGAATTTGTTTTAGAATTACCGATTCCAATATGACAGCGCCGAAAAAGAAATCACATTGGGTCTTACTGAGGATTACAGCTAAAAGCTATTTACTGAATCTTTTAAGTCAAACAATTGTATTGGTTCATGTACATTTTTGGACTTTAAAGTTTAGACAAGCCTTTAGGGAAAAAAAAGCTTATTTACTTCAAAAACTTTTCTGAGATGGTTAAACACATGTTTATGGAATGGAGCTTTGGGTCAGACCGGTCCACGGTCACTATTACAGTGTGCTAAGGTCAGCATTGCACAGTGTTCTATAAATCCCTTGTAGGTTAAACACTACTAAATGCCTTTCCTATACTTTTATATGTTAAAATGCCAAATGGTCGTTTTTGAGGCCGTTTTTCTCATATTTAGAATTCTTAGATGAATAAACGGGCATTGTGGGGTGAAAGTACAACATATATCCTACAAATAGTCAAATTTTCAGCATAGTATTACCTGGAAAGTTTTCACTTATAGAAATTCTGAACGTAGCAATGTCATTACCTCCCTGCTTTCCCAAGTATGAATTGGCAAAAAAATAGGGATTTGGCCAATATTCGGCGAATCACTCTGGCGGATGTAATTTCTGGCTATTTTACAAATCAAATGTCAGAAACTGAAAGAAGACATTCAAATCTAACGATGTTATTTGAAATCTTCATATTTTATTACACATCATAGCTCAATTTTAAGCTTTTTAGAGTAGGTTCTCTGGATGCCCCGTGAGCAAATAGTTCCCATTTTGGCCATGGCTTGGTTACCGGTAATTATTTAGTAGTGTATAACCTATACTTATTTAGTCATAGGCGGGAGCGTGGCCGAGCGGTTAGAGCCCGGGTCTCGTAATACAGAGACTGTGGGTTCGAGCCCCGGGCCGGCGGTTTTCATCTCCTTGTTTCCTTGGGCAAGAAACTTTACTCTAAAGCTGTGGGTCCCCTGTACGAATAGACTCCTTCATGGGGTATGCATGTTATGCAAGTACTTGTATCATTAATTGATTGATTGATTTAATAATATGACATTCTACGGTACCATTTCTCTTGCAGGGCGAGACAGAGGGTCCAGTTACCAAAAGTATTAGACTTACAGCATCGCTAGTCCTCAAAAACTTGGCTTCAAGGTCAGCTGAAGCTAGAAGGTAAGGAACAACAACATTAATTGGTTTGCATCAGGATTTATCAGCGGAAAAAAAAGTAAAGTTTATACTACTCGATGCTATTTGCTGATGCTGGCCGATATGCAAAGTATTGCAGTTATTTATTGTCGTGACTGACGATTTTGAAATTGAAATGTCAAACTACCAATTGACCTTATCAATACTGTAAAACATGTTAAGGGGCCTGTTAAGGCTTTTATTTTGACTTTCTTTTTTGGCTTATAAGTCTAAAAATATCAAGTTACAGTATAGAAAAGTATACATTTCTAGAAAGGAAATTTGACAAGGAATCTGTTTATGCTATTGGTTTGGTTCAAAAATGACCATATTTAGTAAAAAATAGCAAAAAGCAGTGATTTTGCCTACACATGAAACGGGAAAGGTAACTAAAAAAATTGTTACTGCCATTTTATCACATATATTTTTTTGGAAACTGCACACAATTATCTAGGATCGCATTTGTTATTTTTTTAAATAAAGCCGAATTTTTCGAAATATAATAAAAACCATGTTAAATGTGCCGTTTCCGACATTTATCTGCATCAATTTTGATAGAAACTAATGAATATCTTTGATTTTAGGACCTTAAATTGAAAAATGAGAAACGCGATCCTAGATTTTGATATACTGTACATAATGGTTGAAATTTATGTTTTTTCATCAAAACTGAAATGGAGAAATCCCATGTTTAATGAAGAAATCGCACATTTTGACCTAATATCAATGAATTTCGAGGTCTAAACTTTGGGCATCGGACAATAAAACTTATTATGTAATTGATATTATTGGTAAGTATTGTACTCAACTTTCAGATCCAAATTTAAGCTCCTTATTTTGTAAATATTGAAAGAAATCTAAAATACTAATGTTCAATTATTTAGTCTTTGTTTACAATATTGACAAGTTTATTGCGGGATTTTAACAAATGTGCTCATGCAAGAACATAACGCAACGCGTTCACCCGCGCACGCAGGACTTGTTACCGCGCAAAAAGGCACGCACATCAAAACACGCAACCTAAACGCAAAATATTGGACGCGTATCTATGCCCGTAGTTTCCCGCCAACAGCCACCTGTTTATTTTATTGTAAAATGTCAAAATGATCTTTTAATTTTACCTATAAATAAGTTTAAAAGTTTTGTTTTGTGGTATTTTATCGTCTGTAATAAAAGGTAACATGCTGAAGTATCAGAAAATGCAGAAAAACTAAATTCTGCTACCGAAAAAACGGCCGGGTTAACAGGCCCCTTAATTTGGCGAGGTATTTAATTTCACAAATTTCATGAGGGAAAAGAATTCAATCCTCGTGAAAATATTGTCCAAATTCATGTTTTGTTTACTAAGAAATACACGATTATTATATTTAGTAAACGTATTAACGTAAAAAATTTCATTGTTAAAAAGTAAAATGTAGCCCACATGAATCAAAATAACAAGATTATCTTTCTTTAACTCTCATCTGTACTGCGCACGTACGTAGTATTCTATGCAGCGCCATTGAAAATGAAAACACACTGTGCCGCACGCAAAATAGTGGCAAGAAATTTACGGGAGCTCGTGTGGTCTAGTGGAACAGCGCAGGACTCCGAATCAGGAGGTCGTGAGTTCGAGCCCCGCTACGGCCAACGGGTTATGTCCTTGGGCAAGACATTTAATCCTAATTGCTTCGTCGACCCAAGCGTTATATCATGGGTAGTTACTAGGAATATTCTCAATAGGCGCCGTAATTGTAAGGCAGCCGCGTAAGTTGGTTATATTCTAGTGGTTACGGAATAAATGTAAAGCGCTTTGATCAATTCTGGAAAGGCGCTATATAAGCACTGACATTTTTTTTTTTTTTTTACGACTAAATTTTGTCAACTTTGCTTATTTTCAGCAGCTCTTAGGGCCTCTTTTGACCTGGAAACAAACCTAGTCAATTCATTGGTTGTTTCTGCCCATGTGATCAAAATTTTCTATTGATGTAGTGGTAACAGACCCTCCAATCTGTTGAAAATAAATTTCTCCATTGAAACATGTACAATATTTTCTTTGTTTCCGGTTATGTGAACACAAGCGAGTCGCTGTTTTCGTGCCTGCAAAAATTGCCATAAAATGTCAGATTTTGATTACTGATTTTGATATTTCTGATACTTCCTCATCCGATGGGAGCAACATTTTTAAAACGTGAAATCGTCAATCTGCCTATAATTGGCTGCAATGTATATTCAATATCTGCACAAATATTCAGTCATGTCATTCAGACTAGAATTTGGAAATTAAAGTAACAGAACAAAAAGTAAACGGGATACATGCATATCGTCGGTTACTGTACATCACATAATGTTCTATATGACGAAAGACGAATTTCGAGAAAATCGCATTTGAAAATTTGTACGTAGACTTTCTGTCATAGAAGAGCCTTTGTACTTAAGTTTTCTTTTGATACTTATATTTTTAAAAGAAAAGTTTTTATTATGTTTAATTTCAAATAAAAATACTACTTAAAACCCTATTTAATATAGCTTTGAACTTATAGATCTCTATGTGAAAACTTTTTTTACAGCTATCTTTTAGTACAGTTATTGAATACGTCGAACTGTTCTATATGATATAGATCTGTATGTGAAACTTTTTTTCATCGCAATTGAAATAGCACACCATATAGATCTGTATGTGATGTGTTGTTTACGCTGTACTGTAGTATGTAATATTTGCATATAGCGCAGTTTGTTAACCCTTTCCAGTCGGACCACTTTTTCCGTCCCAGGCTGAATGCATTTTACCTCTAAACTGACCCTGAAAGCAAACCCAAACCATCCTTAGACATATTCCACATAACTAAATGAGACCTAGGCACAATACACCTTTTTGTACTATACAAATAGCCTGGGATACTAATTTTGAAGGTCAGAGGCAGTGAGTTCAGTTATAGTTCACTGTTAGTTATGGCGTATGGTATACCTCATACGCCTGAGCTGACAGTAATTTATGAGGTATACCATACCTCATACGACTGAAAAAGGTTAAACACCAAATTTAAATTTAACGCATATAGTCCAAAATTTATTAATTATTTCTTGTTAATTAGGCTAAATTAAAGTCTGTATATTGGTAGATTATGAAGAAATCATCAATATAACAATCCAGACAAATTATCTCAAAAAAGTCAAAAATGTCATATAGAACGGTATGTGATGTGACCGACGATATGATGCTGTCTGTTATATCCTCTATTAACCCTTACCCTCCTACGTACTTCAAAGTACTACAGTAAGAAATCAAGAATTCGCCTAAGTCCCAATACGTCACAGACGGGGGATATAGATGATCAGGAAATTGCTGCCCGGGCAGGCCGCGCTCGGTGGCTTGGCATAGCTGGACATTGGAACGGGATAGCGGGGGTCGGGGGTTCGAATCCCAGGGGAACCGGGGGGAACCCGACATTTTTTCATGACGTATTTGGACTTAGACTGTATTTAAGCGTGCGAGAGTAAGGGTTTTTTAACACCATCAGCGTGTAGTACATATGCATCACTTAACCCTTACCCTCCGACGTACTACAAAGTACTACAGTAAGAAATCAAGAATTCGCCTAAGTCCCAATACGTCACAGACGGCGGATATAGATGATCAGGAAATTGCTGCCCGGGCAGGCCGCGCTCGGTGGCTTGGCATAGCTGGACATTGGAACGGGATAGCGGGGGTCGGATCCCAGGGGAACCGAGGGGAACCCGACAATTTTTCATGACGTATTTGGACTTAGACTGTATTTAAGCGTGCGAGAGTAAGGGTTAATGGCATGTCCTTATGTTGTTGTTTTTTCAGATTAATACGAAGGCATGAAGATCACTTAGCACGTCTAGCTATAAGTCAGGCAGAAGCATCAGTCACCTTGTCTAAATGTATTCAAGAACTCAACTCCAAGTCATGACAGTAGACCAAACACATGGTCCTCCCTGGCTGGGGGGACACAACAACATGCCAGTATAACTTGTACTTGCCCTACCGTAGATCTGTTAGAATCACCTCCATCGGTCTTTGTTTATGAATTGATTATGGAAGGGAATGTAAAGAAAATGTGACAAAATCTTGACAGTGGAGCAGACACATGGCCTAGGGGACACCACAACAAAAGCACCCTCACAGTAGACCAAACACATGGTCCTCCCTGGCTGGGGGACACAACAACATGCCAGTATAACTTGTACTTGCCCTACCGTAGATCTGTTAGAACCACCTCCATCAGTCTTTGTTTGTGAATTGATTATGGAAGGGAATATAAAGATATTGCGACATATCTTGACAGTGGAGAAGCCATATGGCCTAGGGGACACAACAACATTGACATGCCAGCAGGTCTTGTGTGCCGTTATTCTGTTTGTACCACATCAGTCTTTGCTTGTAAGGCCGAATAAAAAAATAACATGTTTAGCGTCCTTGCCCTCCTCCTTTTTTGAAGATGTTTCAAATTTCTTTTTATTTCGTAAACTTACATTCATAACACGCTTTGAAAGAGTATCATAACATGCTTTGAAAGAGTATAAAGAAGTTGAAACTTGTTCTTCAGTTTTGTAAATGTATAAGAAAACATTTCAGGAGAGTTCTAAGACCACTGGAGGGGGCTTCCTCTCAAAACAAAGAAATAATAAGGGCCTCCTCATTTTCAAATAACGTTCGGAACGTAAAAAACTCCTACATAAGGCACTAAATACGATGATTTTTAAGATTTTTGCTAACAAAAAATAAAAAATAAAAAGCCCCTCCTCCTCCTACTTTTTACTAAACCTGGACGCTAAACTTGTTTATTTTTTTACTTGGCCTAAACTGTATATGGAAGGAATATGTGACAAAATCGTGTGTGTGGTCCTTGGAGATGCAGACATCATGAATTTGGCACATTCGCATTTATACCTATTTGCTACAACCACGTCCATTAGTCTGGAGCGTGTTTGTTAAATAAATAGGGAAGGCAAGGTAATGAATACTGTAAAACAAGGAATATTTGCTAGCAATTTAATTTTCGCTAATACCCCAAAATCGCAAAGTTAATTTGCCGCTAATATTAATAATGTACAATGATTTCAATGGTATGCTGATGCAATTACTGAAATTAAAATGCTGTTCTAAAAACCCCGGATACTGAAATTCACAAAATTTTCTTTCCGCAAATATTTGTTGTTTTACAGTATGCGACAAAATCCGGACGTAGTAGATTCGGAATGCCATTAAATTTTCTTGCCCTTTACAGTAATATAATCTTTCAACAAATGTGTGACATCGGGTCTTGTGGAGCAGGAATAACACCTCGATCAATCCTTAGACGAGCTTGATTATGAGATGATTGGATTGTTCTTGTGGATTGATGGGTAGAAGGTGTTTACAGTGGACCAATGACATAGGGAGCTTTCGATTTCACGACGGCGACGTATCCTACAACGGCGCACATCACCGGGAATAGTGCGTGCCGTCCCTGCTACGTTCTAGACACACGTTGCCGTCCTAGCCAGAACGGTTCTCAGGCTGTTTGTGCGTTGTAGACTCAAGAGGAAGGACGTATTACAAAATTTTGCGCCACGGGAAAAATTGATATGCATGGTTACCGTTGTAGAATATGTCGCCGTCGTGGATTCGAAAACTCCCTATAGTCTTGAAGGACATAGCAGAGTCAACATGCCAGGAACCAGGTCTTGCCTGTTAGTATCTTTTGTGCTTATTTAATTCCCTGCAAGTATTCAATTTTTTTGTGGAAAATCATTGAAATGAAGATGGTAGAAGTTCAAACAAGTGGAATGCAGTTTATTGAATACAACCTACAACAGCGTGATGCCAGCATTAATACTTGCCTGTTTTGACAAAGAAACCCAGTCTTTCGTACGACGTGGAATGACGTACTGCAACAGAATAATTCTGCAGTCGGACAATGGATATGACTGAACAACCAGTCGGGAAACACTGTTGATAACTGCAGGCCTTTCTTTGCGATGATCATGAAATGTTACATGCAAATTCTTGAATCGAACAAGGAAACAGGTTATTTCAATATAGCTTCACTAGCCTGATAAAACAAACCTTTATGATACAAAATATTTTCAATTTCAATAATATGTGACCTGCCATATCGAAAGGTACCTTATGGATCCCAAAATCACAATTAATTTTTTGGTTTCATCTGAAATATTATATTTTTAAGCTTTAAGAATGAACCTAGCTTTTGGTGATTGGATATTCGTTTGCAAAGTTACACCCAAATTGGTAAAAGGCATCGGGCTCATTTGGAAAACTATAGTTCTGAGAAAATTGAGTTTAATATTTTTGTACTTGGTAAAAAAGGGTTTTTATCTTGGTTTTCAACACATGTTTTGGATGTTAGACTACACTTCAAAGGTAATGTTTCTGATGAAGTTTGACCTTGGACGTGATTTTTGACTATGCTCAGCTTCAACGGTCCATATTTCTTAATTTACTGTGCCCACCTTGAGGTACCTTTCGATATGGCGGGTCACATATATGCATTTACCGTTCATGAGAACTATGGTGCAAAATATCCACCCAAGATGTGTGGAGTTGCGAGTCTACTATTGCCGAACAACTAAGGTTGAGGGTAATTAGGGCAGATATATTGCACTATTGCTCATGCAGAGAGCAGAAAATATTTATTTTACCGTAAACATTTTCTGACAAACTATTGAATGTATAGTAAAACATTCTTACACTGGAGAGCTAAATAGAATTCACAACCAGTTTATTTATAACAAGCCATAACCACATTCAACTTTGTTGAAAGACTTACACTAAGTAGCTGCAAACATGTAACTATTGTGACCATCTTAAAGAATGGCTCATCCAATTGTAGATATAATATGGAACCCTAACACTGTAAAGTAAAAAAAAAAAAACCACTCGTTTCAAACGGCTCTCATTTGGTACTCGTTTTGGGTAATGAGTACTTTAACAAGAGTTGCAATGAGTAATTAAATTAGTGCCAGTTCCCAAACGAGTGGGGTTTTTTCAGTGGAAACATCCCTAATCTGTGTTTTGTGCACTGAGCTTAGCAAAATGTGTATGTGAGATTCCTAGTGTGATTGGACCTTTACAATAATTTCAATAATGTAAATTCTCTTTACAAATGGTCAAGGGTTTAGCCAGGATTTGAAAGTAGGGCGTCCAAATTCCAAGGCCGAGCGAACAGGCCGACTTCAATCAAGACAATGTGACGTCATTATGATTAATTTTCATACTTGACAAAGAAGACAATGAGTAAGTTATACCAACATTGCGACCTTCCGGCAAACGAACAAAGACACATCGCGGTATAAAGCCCATATTGAAGTCCACAAAGTACATAAATTGATCAGATTTTGTGATGATGATGATTATTGAAGATAAATTTTAACATTCAACATTGAATTTCATATGGTTAAACGCATTTTTGGACGCCTTATTGGATGGCCTTTGTATTTTACAGGGCGTCCATTTTCGTGATCAGCCGTCCAAATGACGGTTGTACGGCTCTCTGGCTAAACCCTTGCAAATAGCTCTATAGTGGTAAGGGCAGATTGTGCAGTGAATACTAGAAGGGCAATACCTTGGAATGGAATGCATGATCAGGAAAATCCTGATATCCAGAATAAAAACGGCGCTGCCCTTACTATCTATGAACTAGATGTGTTTATGTATCATATAAATGCTATGTTCAGTGGACATCTAATAGTGACTTACATCGATCCCATTCTAATGCTGCACAATTTGGCAATACTATGTTTTGTGAATTTTATCGTTGAATTCTTTGTCGTAATTTCTCCATTTTATTCCAACTGTTTAAATCGAAGTGATTGTTTTTTTAAATTAATGCTAATAATGCATATGCACATCCATCATACGGTTATTTTCAATTTTGAATATTATAATTAATTCTGAATAAGTTGTATGGATTGGATATACATTTGTATTGGAGCAAAATAATCTGTAAGGTACAAGTTTCAATAGAGCAACGAGAATGCCCAGCTAGAATAACAACGAGAGTCTCAGAATCTCCCTCAAATCCCCGTTCAACAACTCATCGTATCTTCTTATACGGGAGTGCCATTGTTGATTTCTGATGAATCCACAGTTGATATTCAAGTAAGCATGTCACAGCATACACGCTTACGGGAACGTGTAAGGACTGGCGGTTGGGAACAGTTGAAAACGGCAAAGCAACAAACGTTTAAATGTTTTAACACTAGCACTTTGATTCAGATTATGCTAAATATTTTTATGAAGATGAGTATCAGTTAAATTGAAAACATTTTCAGGAAGAGTTTCGTTGTTGAAAGGTATACAATCACGCTACAGAGTTGTTCATCGCGAATCAACAACTCTGCATCTGATGCGTGGGTGTATTTTTATCATTTAGAAATTTATTCACACGTTTTCAGGAAGATTTCTGTTGTTGAAATGTATTCAATCACATTAAAGAGTTGTTCATCGCGAATCAACAACTCTGCATCTGATGCGTCGGTGTATTTTTATCATGCTCGGATGGCTTGGGCCACCCTTGCGCGATAAAAATATGCGGAAGCATGGATGCATCGTTGTTGATTCGCGATGAACAACTGTGTAGCATGTTTGAATACCTAAATGAACATTATGCAAATTGCATGCTCTACTTCAAGGGTGTGATTCTTCAGGATTTTTTGTGTAGATTTCAGGACTTTTTAATTCAAAATTTCTGCAATTTTATTTGTTTTCAGCCCAATCTGGTGATCATTCTAGACCAATTTACGATGGTTTTTCAGTATTTTTCTCAGCAGCTGGGATTTTATTTAAAAGGCCTATCACACCCCTGTCTGCTTGCATTCGGGTTTGTAACAGGAATTTATTGCTGTCCTACCCAGGACTTCTTACGCAGGATGCTGGCATTGATCAAAATGAACTTCTCAAACTCATGCTAAACAGACAGCAGTGGAGAAAATTCATCATGGCTTCCGACCGCGGTCGTCATAGATAGATAGATAGATTGCTGGTCAATGCATCTCTAATTGAAATGAAATTCGCTCCATAGTGCTACAGTTATGCTAAATGTAATTAATGCGTTATTTCATAATTAAAACTTACTTCCTTGTAGGCTGTAAGTGACCCTGTTACCCAATTGGCTATCCACTGCTGGTTGAGCTTTGATGCGGCTTCCAATTGAAAATTCAGAATTTCATGAAATTGCCAAATGTGCACAAAGTGTACTACAATTTATTTGAAAACACCCAAGGAATGGTAATGTAAGGGCACATAAAATGTGTGTTGTTTGAAAACATCTCAGCCAATTGTTAAGTCTGTGTTGGCAATTTATATACTATTTAGTAATTGTACTTGAATTAGCATTTTGTTTTTTCCAAAATTATATTTACATGATCGCTTAATTAAATTGAAATCGTTTTTGCACTTTGTGCTACAAAATGTTTAACACAAAAAGTTTTCTGCTATTGATTATATTTTCGACATGTGACTTGCCGCTACGACATCTGGAAGCAATGAGTTTCAGCAAAAAATGATGAAGAAAGCAACAAAGCTTTAAAAAAACTACATGAGTATGAACTAGCATAAGCCAATGTTTGTGGAATGTTTGGTTGCCATGTGCTTCGGAAACTCCCAAATTTTCTGAACATCTAGGCCATACAGTTGAGTGTTGCACATTACACTCGAGGTCATGTATTCCAGAGTAATACAAATGTCGGTCCAAGTATAATATAAAATTGTTAGTAAGGGACCATTCACAAACACTTGTTGGGGGGGGGGGCTGATGCAAAAAGGGGGCCCCTTAAAATTTTTCACCCTCATAAGGGTGCCTTGAAAAAAATTACCTCTAATTTTCCGGTTATAATTGAGTTTACATGCTTTTCTTTGGGGTTGAACTCTAATTTTTGTCGCAAAAAAGAGGGACCCTTAATTTTTTTTTTTGAGGTCAAAAAGGGGCCCAAAAATTTTCCGCAATATTTATTTTTTCATCAGGCCCCGTGCAAGTGTTCTTGAATGGTCTCTATCGAAATGGACTGTTCTTTCAATGTGCAGGAAGATTGAAAGAGTAGGTTTGATCCTTTTTCTATTTTCTCACCTTCACTTTCATTTTGACTGAAACTCTGACAGTTCTTTCAGTAGAGGTATTCTAACGAGTCTGGTAGTCCCAAGGCTGAAGTCCGTTTTCATTTTATGTTTTTGTTACGTAATGCGACACTTTTGTACCGTACCTCTGTTGATTTCTGTACAATAATTTATTTCTTTGTTTTTGCTAGTCTAGCCATTTTATTGTGTCTCTGTGGTCTGTATATTTATAACGGGCTGTTCCATTCTAAAATCATCTCCTGTTAAAATTTCTGACTTAATGTACATTTCCATTCCAGTTGGAATTCGTAGAACTTTTGAATTATCAAAACTAATATTAGATTGCAAGCTGATTTTTATTAAATACTTAATTCTTCTCCTAAATATTTTGCCATTTAAAAAATGTTAAGGTTTAATTACATTTGTAAATGAATGGAAAACTACAGGGGGGGGGGGGGATCACTCGCAAATTAAATTTTATGATTCTGCAAAATTTTGTTAGAATTTCTAAAACTTTTACAGAGGAGTTACTATTTGTAAATGGAATAGCCCAATAGAAGAAAGTGTGCTGTTTATTATCATAGTTGATTTATAACGTATTGATTAAGAATAATCTAACAATCTGGTGTGTGGGTAGAACTTTACTTAGGCCTAAAACAATTGTTGGTTTGCACTCCGTGACCGACCCAACAAATGCTAAAAATTTGGGTCGGGATTCTTTTCTTCAAATAATATTCATCATTTTCAAGGAAAATGTAAAATTTAGCAGTAGAAAGTTTCACGTTTAGTGTATGAAATGCGTGTCTCCTCAAAATAATGACCCGCAATTGTTGATTAAGCCCTTCACTGCTTGGTATTCGCAATAACATCCTGGGAATGACATGACAAATGAAAATTTATGTGAGAAAAAAAACCACGATTGACCAACCGACCCAAAATTTTATTTTTTACACCAGAGGACAAGCAAACAAAAATTTTTAGGCCTTATATCTGTGACAATTGGTAGCTCTAGTTGACACTAGATAGTGAACCATCTTTCATTTTCAAACAAAGTAAATCGATTTAATACAGATTTTAGAAGACAAACAACATTCACAAGCCTACCCAAATAGGGTTTGTTTTTAAGAGCTTTGAATTGCTTGAACCATCTACTTTGTTTGAAAATCTGAATTAATATCGCTTCTCTTCAATCTTTCAGCATATTTGTACAAAAAAAGTCAAACTTCTAAATTATTAATGATTATATTTATGTTATGATTTTGCAAGAGCAATTTTGGTACCTGAAGGTCCAGGAGGCAAAGTGTTATTCTGGTTCTATTCCTGCATCAACTGTCTTACGAGAATTTGTCTGGCGTAGCTGGGTGACAAATAGAAATGGAACTTACACTTGATGACTGGATGGGACATATTATAAACGCTTGAAAGTGTTCATGCTAGTTTTGTTATGCAGTAATCCTGTTTTCTACAAAAGTGGATTTTTTAAAACAAAAGTCAAGCCATGAACAGGCTTTAAAGGAGCATGGTCTGATTGCTTCAACTTTTTTTCAAACTTTTTGAGATTTTGGTACCAAAATATTGCTTATATTTTTCTCTTAACCCATGTGAAATTTTACGGCCGAGTTATGTTCCGTTTTAGAGATATGTATAAAAATGTGTCTAATTATGGTTACCATAATTAATTTTATACATAAACGTATAGGTGGCTCTGAAATACAAAATTGCCAATAAAATCAAAACGGTTTGACCGATTCAGCTGAAATTTGAAACTACGACTTCTTTAGTGGTCATCTTTCATATAACATTGAAACTTAAATTTTGAAAAATTGGACCAAGCCCCTTTAATAGTATTTCCAAAAATCAAATAGACTGGATTTTGTTATCTAGAGAAAACAAATTGGGTTTTGTCGTAGGTTTGCACTTGTCAACAACGCTAGCATGAATGTCACCTAGATAGCAGTATTGATTTAGGCCTAACTATGAAAATGGACTTGGAGTGGTAATTGTGATTATGAATGTGCAGCTTTGTAATAGTGATTGTTTATGTATGAGGTATTGTTGCTAGACCCTATGCAATGCTACGTCTTGAATCTGCCACGTTTACTCTCCACATCTGGAAAAAGTGCTTAAAGCAATACTATAAGATTTTGGTCAAAAATGTTTTTTCAGTAAGAACAGCATAAAATAAAGGAAAGTGACTATCTAAAAGCGTTTTCAAGTGTATTTTGTCACCGAAAAATGGATAAAAAGCATATGCACGCTTTCCTATACTATAGTCATCTGAAAAAAACCCTTTTCATTCTGGGCGGGACCAAATCGCACCGTGCGTGAACAACAAACCAATCAAATCGATCATAAAGTCGCACAACAACAGAACAGACAAATCACGCGAGCTCACGAGTATCGCCCGAGTTGCGTTCGAACTTTAACCTTGGCGCACCAGACGCGTAAAAATGAAAAGGTTTTCTTCACGCATTTAATACTTTAATACATGTGGAATTAAATTCGGGATCCCTAATTTAATTCAACAAATGGCCATAACCGAAAAAATAAGCATATTTAAGCCAAATCATTTGGATTGTATTAATATCTACCCAAAACAAACCCAATAAGTTAAAAAATTCAAAAGTTATGAGTGCTTCATTTTAACACTTTATAGTATTGCTTTAATGTGATGTCACCTATCTTTTATGTACAGTGTGATATTGGCTGCATTTAATGTTCAACAGACAATGAATGATATACCAGAGGATTGATAAAGGACAAACAAATCGGATCGTAGTGAGTGAGCAAGGCCTTCATTTGCTTGCCCCAGACACATTTGCTCATGATATATGATCCGACTTGTTTGCTCATATTAAGTGTGAATGGCACTTACAATGTTTTGATATTGGTTAAGTCAATGTAAACGACATTAATGCTAATGAAAATAGTTAAAACCTACTCACAGCAAATAAATTGTTCACTTATGTGAGCTTTCGTCATCGTTAATGCTAATATCTATTTAACCAATATCCAAGTATTGTGAGCAATAATTTTCCTCCATCTGAGAGAAAATGTCAGTGAATATCGCGATTGAATGTCTCTCGGGTGAGCGAATGTCTTTGGATGCCAAACCAAACTTAACACGAGCTTTCCCATTCCAAGCTCTAGTTGGACGTTTCTTGTTGTGTTGGTTGATTCAAATCGGTTAATTGCATAGAGTCCATGAAATTGTAATTTCAGAGTCTTTAAACTTTGTTTCAGGTGGTTGCTTTGTTATAATGACAGGCACTAGTTACAAGGATACAGCGT
>JXSR01S003139.1:44427-66051 GCA_000969725.1 Ophiothrix spiculata | reverse complement strand
TGGTCACAGTTCGTGATCGCTAAAATATCAAACCTAAAATATTGTAAAGAAAGAATGAAATGTTGACACGAAAATTCAACTAATGAAAAGACTGGCTGCTATTTTAGTTGTATAAATTGTGTCATCTAAACATTTTACTTTATTTCATTTTATTTCCGTTTAATTTTGTTTTGTTCAGTTTGGTTTGTCTTATCTTATTTTATTCGATTTTATTTTATTTCATTCTGGGTTTTTTTTTCGGCAGGTCTTGTTTTATTTGAAGTAGTGGCTGGCGGTACCAAATATTTGGTGCAACTGGCGTCATTAGATTTCGTAATTTTTGATGGGTTTTTCCATAATAACGGAAGCTTGGTGGTAAAAAAATATAATAATAGTACCACACATTTTTTAAGACAAATGTTTGGAGATTTTCATTCCCCTAATCACAAATTTTATCAGAAAAGTAATTGGAATTTATTTCACAATGAATACTTGTTGCACCAAATGCTTTGTAATCCATAAAAACTATAAGATTTGGCTCACGGCCTGAAAACCGAATATGAAATCCACCCCTCCCCCTCCCTTGATGAAAATGCCTGGCTACGCCACTACTTGTCTAAAATTTTGTTAAGTTAATGTGCATAAAGCAAGGCTCTGGACCTTTGTTTTACAAAAAAAAATACCTGATTCAAAATTTTCTCAAAACACCCAAAAAGAATAAATTTATGCGAGGTTTATTTTTTTTTTTTTTTTAAAGGACTTTGTATTCATTTTGATAATTTTTGTATAATCATATTCCCTGAACCTGGATATTACATCAAGATCTTGTGAACTTAACAAAACTGGTTTTGTATTTTAACATCGTGCCTAGGCTATAATAGCTATATATTTAGGTATTGCCATTTACAAGTCCTAAATAACTATAGCCTAGGCACAATATTCAAATTACAGGGCTTCAACTGACCTCTTACAAAAATATAGGGCTAAATATAGGGCAATTTTTCCAAAAAATATAGGGCTAATTTAGGGCTTCGACGGTAAAAATAGGGAAAATATAGGATTTTTTAATCAAATAAACGAACTTAAAATAATATATTTTGTCATCATTTGGTATACAAAGAATCTTAACTATTTCAACAAAGGTTAATGATGACCTCCTCCATTCCCCTCACAGTCATTCCTATATCAACCACTGCTTTATTTTCTTCTTTTCAACACAGAGAAAAAAAAATAGGGACTTAGGTCCCAAATAGTTTGTCCAATAATAAAAGTTATATTGAAAATGGGTCAAGCTCAGTGAGCAAAAATATGTAATTCATGTACTACATGTACAGGATTTTAACAATGATTTTTCATCTGGAAAAATTTTTTTAGCCCATTTTAGATAGTTTTGAAAATGCTATAAAAAAGGAGGACAATTCGAAATTTTTGAAGGTTTGTATAGCATTAATTAATGCAACTAAGGTACTTAATTACCATATTTTTCGGCAAAACCTTTCTCAGATCTCAAGAACATACACCCTTTCCCTGACCAGGTTTCATTAAAAATACATTTTCTGATCTTTGAATTAGAGTAGATTGAAAAGTGTCAACCTAAATTTATTGTGCTAAATTTCTGTATACTGTGGGTGAAACTTAGTTCAAACCATACTGTGACCCTCTTCTTGGAAAGGTTTGAATACTTACCTTGTGTGGTGATAATTGTATTAAGTTAATGAAAAGCTTTGAGGACAATGTCAATATTTCTATAAATAAACTTCTTTGAAAATCCAGACTCAAACTTTGAACATTTTTCTCAATAGCTTATTTCAGGCTAACTTTAGTGCAAAGTGTCTCACGAGTTGGACTTCAATTACATTATTTATCTTTTGACCAGAAAATTTAATTTGAAACTTAAATACCCCCATTTATTAGGTAAATATCTTATAGCCAAAAAGGAGCATTTGGATGTGTCCCTTAGTTTACATCATTGGGACAAACAAAATTGTACTATAATAATTTTTTTTTTTTGGGGGGGGGAGCGCTAACAACATAAAAATATAGGAATTATAGGGTATTTTTGATCTTTATAGGGAAATATACGGAAAGCTGAAAAATATAGGAAATATAGGGCCAGTTGAAGCCCTGAAATTGTTAGTGTTTAGCATGTGGAACAACCTAAGACATTTGATGTAAAATTGTTCGTTATTTTATAGGATGATGGCCATAAATATCATGAAACGGGCAGCATTTGTGCTTTCTGGCATCCTTTTCTCGGCAGTTTCCTCAGGTGAAGAGAGGTCTAAGTGTGCGATAATTGGAATGTCAGAAAGGTATTACTACATGGCACTTTAAGAAATAGATCATCTGAAGCCTGCAGTAGCGTCGCACAGGAAGATCATGAAAGTATACAAATAAATTTTATTCAATTTGGCATTTCTGCAAATCATTGCCTATCTTGTACTTATTGTATGAAAAAAATGAATAATGTATTTACATAAAGAGACATCTTTATTTGAATAAAGACATATAACCTTTCCCATTTATTCAATGGTAAGTATTATTACAATTATCTGGTTCTTAAAATAATTAAAAATAATTCTGAATTTCTAAAAGAAACAGGAATATTTTTAAGATTTATTTTGTGCGAGTACTAATGATTTTGGCACACCCTGTACAATGTTCAGTATTTATAAATCTATTACAGAAGTCATTACATTTATTACAAATCATGAAAATCTGAATGCAATAAATGCGTGGAGTAAACAAGTTCATCAACTTGCGTAGTATGGAAGACAGAAGACTTATCTTTTCACAGGATCGCAGAGTTTACAAGACACGCGCACTGCATTTTCGTTATCGCTGCATAGTTGCACCAAGGACTATTTAAATCAACGTTGGTTGCACACACTCTCGACATACACACCATGCAGATTTGTTATGTAGGAAATTTAATGATTTCAATGATAAGGATGATTTTATGAACATTTAAATAGGTGTTCACTCTGTTATCTTTACTATAATATATCAGAAAATGGGAAGCCCATTGACTTTAAAAATACAAAATTTATCATTTACAGTTTCTCTTATTACAAAATATATAATTCAATCCTTTGGTGTAATTTTTCAGTACAAGAAAACATCATGTTTTACATTAAATTTCTTTCAAAATATACAAAATAATAATGTAACCGTATGTAATTAAAATATAAAAAAGAACAACATTAAAATAAGCAAATTACACTTCTTGACTATGTAATTAAGAGTTTGTCAATTTTAATCCATCCATCAATATCCCACAATCTGCATTCCTGGAATGTACATCGATGTAGATTGCAGCTCTAGTGGAGCTTGCCTCATCATTGGAATATTTGGTATGTGAGAACTCAAAGCTGACAATTTGCAACCTACTGCTTATTTTATGGAAATAGGTCTCACTGTGTTCCCGCAACAAAAGGGAACTTTGACTGAAATTTGAACTATTTGCCAGTCAAGCTCCATTGCTTGCGTACACATAATTTGGCAGAAAAATGTCAGACACCTATTACATTGTAGTCAAATAATTGAAGAGCGCAACCCGAACACAGAACTGGGTCACTAGGCACTCACCAAGCATCGTTTCAAGCATGGCCCAATCTCCTAAGTTGGTCAAATTTTTAGAGTGCAAATAGTTTTGTTTACTATGGGTTTTACACAGACTATGTGAGTTTAAACCCTTTAAGAGTTCCATGTTGTTACGTTGATGTATCTGTCACAAACAATCATCTCGCACAGAGTAGAACTCATTTACATATCTATTGTGATACACTGTTGTGGAATTCAGTTCACAACATGGCATTGAGACCTCTGACAAAGATGACGTGTAACAGATTTTTAACATAACATGGTTGAGATTTCACACTTTAAAGATACAGAGACAAGATTGATTTAAAAATATGTGCAACGTCCACTAAAATGGTACTTATGATGTTTACTTCCATGATAAATACAATGACACTTACTGGTTAGTGCCAATTTTACTTTGGTTTTGTGGAAAATGAAACTGGTTGTTTTCAGCTCATCATCATCGGTTGTCCGTGGACGGAATGGAAGAAGCACTTGCTACATGTTCGAACCAGATTTCCCTGTCATGCATGATATACTGGATCTCTTGTAGATCTAGATTGAGATCGTTCTTGATGGTGTCAGTGTATTGAAGGGGACTTCTGCCTCTCCTTGATTTCCCACCTGGAGGAGTCCAGAAAATCAAATGTGAGATGGGTTGGTCAGTGGTGCGGATGCAGTGTCCAGCAAAACATAAACGGTGTTGCCTGATTGTTGTAGATATTGGAGGGATATCACCGTATACTGTGGTGTTTGGAATATGATCCTTCCAACTGATGTTGAGCACTCTTCGTAAAAATTGAGTGTAGCACCCGTTTATACGATCTTCCATTTTCTTGCTGATTGTCCAAGTTTCTGAGCCATACAACAGAATGCTTTCCACACAGGCTTTGAAGAATCTGATTTTAGTCCTTCGATCTAGTGAGGATTTCCAGATCTTGTGGAGTTTATTGCAGGCGACCCATGCTTGTGCTTTCCGACATTTGAAGTCATGAAAAGAATCCGGAATATATGAACCAAGGTATTTGAATTCAGGTACATTTTCAAGTTCAACTCCTTTGATGGTCTTAAAGGGGCAATTCATGATCCACTTTTCGTCCTCAAGGTCACCTCTATCAAATTTCACTTTTTTAGCTTATAAGAATCCTCAAGTGGTATATGTTAACGATCCCGAAACCATTCTTTCATATGTGCTTGCATTTTTGAGAAAAGTGAGAAAATGTGTAATTTTCTAATTATTGTCGGGGCCCCCGACAGTAATTACAACACAGTAGTCTATGGGGATTTTCAAAATGCTGAAATGCTTGTAACTTGGAAAAGAACGGTCGGAATCAAGTGAAATTTTCAGTATATATTTATGTTGTACTCTTTCTTTTTATTTAGCTAGAAAAGAGGCCACATCAAAATCATGAATTGCCCCTTTAACGCAGGCCGACGATTGAATATTTACCAGAAGGGTTTTAGTTTTCCCCTCATTCAAGTGTAGACCAACACTCTGTAACAGGAGTTCTGCTTTGTTAATAGATGATGCTAGGAGAGCAATGTCATCGGCGAAATCAAGATCGTGAAGTTGGATTTCTGGATGTCGTCTGCTCCTTCTGGGCTCCAACAGAATCCCTGTTTCATTGCTGATATCTGTAAGTGCATGGCGCATAACATAATCAAGAACTGTGATGAAAATGAATGGGGCCAATGTATCACTTTGGAGAACACCCGCTGAAATAGTGAATGGTTCAGTCTCTCCATCGTTTTCAGCTAGTCCAGCTAGGTATGTTTTAGGCATGCTTGTGATGGCAGCTGTCAAAATTGGAACAGCACAGGAAAATATGATCAGGATTAAGTTAAGGTTATCAATCAATCAATCAATGATACAAGTACTTGCGTAACATGCATACCCCATGAAGGAGAGTAAAGTTTCTTGCCCAAGGAAACAAGGAGACGAAAACCGCCCGGCCCGGGGCTCGAACCCACAATCTGTTATTAAAGGTGTGTGTTCCGATCACTTTCACTCACAAATTCAAATTGGGGATTTTGATACCAGATGAAAGTGCATATTTTTCTCATAACCCCTGTAAATTTTCACAACCATGATTATGTTTCGTTGACGAGATATTGTCAAAATAGTGCTGAATTACATAAATATTTTGTTAACAAGAATAAATATCCTATATGTTTCTATGGGTCACTCTCAGAAACATTTTATTTTTGCCTATAACATTAATTTGAAACTTGACAATTGCTTTATGTAGGTGATGACCTTTCAGTCAAATATTGAAAAAGTATATGTTAAAATTTTCACCAGATCGGAATACCTACCATTAAACAAAAGACAAATTTTTAGTTCATGGATCTTTAAAATAAGCACTGTAATTAATAAACCAAAAGCCATCATCTCTTTCACAAACATCAAAGATGCAGATTAAAGGGCCATCAAGCCTAGCAGGTTGTATTGCATATGTGTAATATTGCCAGGTGCTCTGCATTTTTGTCACCACAGTTAAAGAAATAGCTAAATACCTGAAAGCAACAATGACCCAGCATTATATTTAATTTACACATTGTAATCCACATCTATGAATTTTGTTACTTTTCATAAAATAAAACATTCTGCAGGCAGTTATAATGTGGCCTTAGGTTAGCCTTCTCACACAAGGTAGCTCTATACTACCTATAAGGCGACACACCACAAAATAGCTTCCCATTGACTTTCTGTACATAATGGCTTCCAAAAAACACCAGAAAACTCAATAATAAACCAACTGGTTGCTTCAACACTGCCTTTTCTCAGATGATAATGATCTCTTCTAACACAAAATGATGATAAAAGTACACCATCAAGGCAAACATTTTAAGATACTGGACGCTTAAGTAATAACGCCCCCTATCACTGACAGCCGAATTTGGTATTACCAGAATCAAGCGCAAATTAAGGAAAACCCTTTACATTTTACCAAAGTAATCTGGAGATCAAAAATGGCATCAGAGCATCTTTAAATAAACCTCACTTTATAATTAGAACAAAATATTGACCAAACATATTGCCCTTCCATATGTTTTGAAGTCCTCATTTTAGAAGGGCAGTCAATTTTGCCAATTTTAGAAATGCCGGATTGCGAGTGCTAGTTATTTAGTGTAGTGGGCCCGTAAGTATTTCTGTGTGTAACTAGTTTCTTTATAAAAGTGGAATGGGGTCATTGTTGAATTCTTAATAGCTGTTAATTCACTCATAACACAAAAAAGTCCCGGTACAATAATCTATTATATTCTTAAATAAATTATAATTTTGAATTTTGAATTGAAAATTTGTTCATCATCATAGTGTATAAGTGTCCTATATTATTTAAAAATAAATTAAAATTTTGAATTTTGAATTTTGAATTAAAAATGTGTTCATCGTCATAGTGTAAAAGTGTCCTATATTCTTTAAAAATAAATTACTATTTTGAATTTTGATTTTAAAATTTGTTCAACGTCATAGTGTAAAAGTGTCCTATATTCTTTAAAAATAAATTATAATTTTGAATTAAAAATTTGTTCATCGTCATAGTGTAAAAGTGTCCTGTATTTTATCACTAATCATCTTTGCAATTGAGAGTGAAGACGTTGCAGCTGGTGACGGAGCGTTGCGGACATGGAGAACTCTGCTACCGACATCTCCTGATCCTACATCAAAGACAAAATCATCCACCAGCTGACCATCTGGAGACAATGCTTGGGCTCGTACACCAGAGGGGCCCCTGGAATAAAAGAAAAGAAGGGGAATGGAGCTTAAGTTTTAAAGAATAATTGAAGTTTTAATATGTGGCATTCAACTATATGGCACATTTTCCCAGTTTCTGTTTCGCTTCATCATGACAATGCAGCTGATAAATTGAATAAAATGAATTATTATCAATTCTGATTTCAGATGAATGCAGCTTACATTTTAGCATCTGTTTAGCCAATCATATCTGTTAGTTTTGTGGTTAATGCTTTGAAGCAAAACATGATGTGCCATAAACTGGCACTCTACGGTATGTATAAAAACATTTATCATACTACCAAGGAAAAGATCAAAGGATGCAGGCGACCATTGGTTTTTTTCGTAGCCGGCTGTTAGTGCGTTCCGCCACATTATGGTCGCTAAGGCGTGGCCGCTTCCCCTTTCATGTGAAAGGGTAGGGGTGGGAGTATTATGGTGTGTGAAAAAGTTCATCTGAGCAAGTTTGTTTATGCCCAAGTTTAGTGAAAAACGATAAAATAATTGCTGAAATAAATCAATTAAATAATTAAAATTGATTTAGTGGTATGATAAATCCGTTATTGGGTTCAGCGTCGGTATGTTATGGGAAATACTCGTGCGCTCAGTGTCATATCCAGGCTCGGCTGCGCTTTGCCTGGATATGACACTTCGCACACGAGTATTTCCCATAACATACCTCCGCTTCACCCAATAACTAATAGAGTTGTATTGAGGATCGTATGAATTGCAGTGGCGTAACCAGACGTGGTGCACTACCAATAATTGATTTGTCGGTTGCCAAACAACATTGTCGATAAATTCGTAGGGATCTGCCAATTGCTTAAGATTAGGGTGATATTTAGAAAATAATATAAAATATTAGTTAATTGATGTAGTTGTTAAGTTGAAATTGAAACAAACATAGTACTGAAAAACAAGTAAATGATAAAGGCCCTTATTTGATTTTTTTGGGGTTTTTTTGCTTGTCAGTTTTTAAAAGCTATACTTTGAAAAAAATTGGGTGTACCTTTTGAGTCTCATATAGACACTGTTGGTAAAATCTAAAAAGTGTGCACCACCAATATAGAAAGTCTGATTACGACACTGGTGAAATGTTCTGTTCATAGAAGCAATTGTGGTAGTAAGAAAGAGGGCAGTATGACACTGTTACATGTATAGATATCTCTGTTTCCTTCTGAATGTGTCACACACACCCAGTGGGCACTAGTCAACATTCAACATGGGAACAATGATGAATCACAATTGAAAATATCTTTAATGTTGAAAATTCAACTCAAACGTTGTTAAACTTTTTTCAACAAAATATTATTCCTTTTGAATTGATACATGGTTGGGTGACGTCAATGATAATCACCTAAAAATGCATATACATTTTTTGCAGCAAATTTACATCATTAAAAAATAACACACTTTTTCCAGGTGCAGGCACATCTGGGTGAATGCCTTTGTGTCCAAAATATTCACAAGAAATTCATTGGACATTGATAAACCTTAGCCTTAAGTTTAAACCAATGAGGTTACTGAAATCTATATTTGAGGTATATAAAATCTCCCAACAGATATTCAAATTATTTTCATGATTTGGTGACTGAATTAATTTTAGTGCTGATCCCCTTGGCAATTAATTGGTTCAGTATTTCCTGATCTTACATTGACCAAAATTAAATCTCAAGACAACCTATAACCTACACTGACACATTATCCAAAATAAGATGCAGTAACTGCTAATCAATCTAAGCATTTGATTAGAAAGAAAGAAAGAATTCTTTAGGCTAATCACCAAGGATAACCCAACAAAGCCTCTAATGAAGCTTATTTCCATTGGGTCCAGGATCTTTCTTTATTTAAATCAGTTTTGGATGCAGGAGGAAGTTTCTTGTAACGCGTGGTTAAAAGTGGTGCATCTTATAGTGGTCACACATGTAATCATCTGCATTCTGTCAACCTCTTCACCAAAACCTGCCACTCATATACAATTACTGTGAAGTCAGGATGAGTTGAGAAATCAAAATGTGTAATTCTACTAGTTAGAATTTTGACGAACTTTGATCAGCCGTTGCCTGTCGATAGTGGGCAGTCTTAGCCATATGGTGAAGCATCAACATCGAGGGTACCAGCGTACCTATAACCCTTCATCTCCTGACAGCCTGTAGCCCTTCTTACCTGATTACATCAGATGCTTTTAGCTCAGGAATAAATCTCTGTAGTTTTTTGACTTGAGCGCTGATAAAGATACCTCTGTATATCTCGTCAATACCAAATTGAAGGTTTCTAAATACCAGTTTCCTCAGTCCCCTGTTGGTATATTAAAAGGAAAAAACATGTATAAAAAATCTACAATGATATATGTTTCACAAAATACTTATGAATTATTGTTAGTATCACTGCAGCAAATACTGATTGGGATTATCAGAATCAGTAACCATCACTTAGAAAATTACTATAGTGCCCAAATTGCAATATATTACTGTTTCTTCATTTTAGGTGTCTGGTCCACGCGTACTGGTACGCACTTGTTTTGATTTTTCTTATTTTTTGTGAAAAATAGGTCGCTGACCCACAAACTTTTGCGCAAATTTTGTGAAAAAATTTACACAAAATTTCAGTGGGAAGTTTTTGAATCAACACAATTCCCATAGACACCTGTACTAATTTTTCCCAAAAAGCTTCAAAAATGCAATTTTTAAACTGAGTTGCATGCATTTAACGAGTCTGATGACCCCAATTTTTATTTTAAAAACCGGTTCTACATCAATACAATATTACTCATGCTGATTTTTACCAGCAAATTTCAGTCAGATCTATCATGGACCAGACACCTTAAACTGGAACTCATGATTGTAATATTGGTAGATTTCAACTATGTTTCCTTCTTCACCTACATATATTCTTACTATGAAAAAGGTTATGCCTTGCAACTGTACAACATCAACAACAACAAAAACACTATTAGGTCACTTCAAAACTCAATTAGTAGTTTCTGCCAGTTCTGGGTGGCCCAACCTGGTCAACATGAAATTCAAGTATGCCCTAATGACCACAGTCTGTTAGCATAAGTCCCAAAACAGCCTAGTAATAACTAAGTGAATATCTCGATTGGAGATCAACACAATTTACTTCTTTAAATTTGATCCATTTCAAACTATTGATCCTTTTTTATTACTGTATGACATAGCCAACCACCAAAAAAGACTGCCCAAATTCGGCAGACAACTGCCTGTTGGGTTTTGAAACAGCTTACTGTTCTTTACTGATGTAATGTGAATTATCCAAATTAATAATCATGAAGAAGACAGACACTATTTAAAAATTGTAAATCAAAGATCAATCAGAAAAGACTGGTAAAATAACTATGTTCAGGAAGCTGTAAAACATTGACTTGCGCCATCATAAAACAATCATTATTGCACTAAAGGCAGAAGGAGAAATGAGGGCGCACTAAAGGAATTTCTAATGGACTGAGTTAAGAATCGGGCAAATCTGCATTTACAACTACCTTTCTTGTGCTGATTTAAATATCAAATAAAAGCTATTAATACTACTCCAAAATAACTCATTATCTTACTACAGTATATTTAGATAGTTACACTTCAGTGAGAATTCCAGTTCCTTTTGATATAACCCTAACTCCCAAACGCTTAAAAACTATCTAAGTCCGAATACATCATACAAAAATGTCCTGTTTCCCCTGGGATTCGAATTTGAACCCTCGATCTCTTGCATCCTGATCCAATGTCCAGCTATGGCAAGCCACTGAGTATGACCTGCCATGGCAGCACTTTTGTGCCCATCTGTATCCCTGTCTATGACGTATTTGGACTTCATATTTCTTGATTTTTGCTTGTTGAATTTTGTTGGATAGTGACGTGTTAGGGTTAATCATGTTATGAAATGCAGCTAATTTTACCATTGATTTTTTAAAAAAGAAATTCTTGTGACCATGTACTGTACACCATAGCTTTAGCAATACAAAACCTCATGATATGCACATTTCACACATTCGGCTCCAATTAAACATGAACTCAGATGATCAATTCTAGTGACCAATTGGCCAATTAAGATATTCATTTATTTTTTTAAATTGTTGTCATTCGTAATTTTAATTGATGAGGAAGTGCAATATTCAACGGTATGAAATGTGTACAAATCTTTAAATATTTTATTGAAGCGAACTTATTTTTACACAAAAACATTCAGTACCATACATTATCATGATTAATTTACTGATGTCATTTATTAAGTTCATATGACCTCATAAACATTATTGCAATCACTCACTTCTGATGTGACTGAATAGCTAGAATAGTTATTCCATTGACTCTCGTACAATATATTAACATTGTTTTTGTAGGTTCAACCCCAACTGCAGAAACATTTTCTTTGATATTACTTTGAACAGATTTTAAAAAATATATTTTGAAAAGAATAAAATACATATGTCTTAATTTTTTTTCTTAAAACTTTTCTGATAAACTTGCAAAATACACCAGTAGACAAAGCACACATTCCAATCTCTGCTTAAAAGATAGTCAAAGTGCGACTATTTGATGTGAGCTAGTCGACAAACCAAAAAAATGATAGCTGTGCCAAGGTGAACTGTCGTCCACTTCAAAATCTGTTTGCTAGTTTTCTTACATGCTTTTCAACAAAAAATTCTTTATTTTAACAATAAAAGATTTAATGGAAATAGCTAGGAAAACAACGATGACCGTAAGTAAATTAATGATCAATGGATTCACTCACTCACATTACATTAATGTCTGCAAATTATTTACTTTGTAGTACAAAACACATTTAGTGAATCGGAAGATTTGAAGCTAAGGCCTAAAAAAATTGTTTGATTGGCGTAACCCCACCGACCCTATTTTTACCGCCGACCCTAAATATTTTTATTTCTTTTTGCATGGTAAAAAACCGCCAAATTCTCAAATTTGATGGGAATCTATTCATGGGGGCCCAAGATATGGCTTGCATGACATTCAAAATGACAAATAAAAGATGTGTAACAGAAAAAGTGAAGATGTTTTTGTATATGTGATGTATATTTTGTGTTCTTGTATGTAAAACAAAGACTTTAAAAAAAATCCGACCTACCTGCTCTATTTTTTTTTCTATGTTTCGCCAATCAAACATTTTTTAGGCCAAACTAAGATTGGAATCAGCTGCTAAGATTGGTTAAACCCTAATCAATGCAGCCTATAGTCCAAGGCCCAACTGAATGAGATGGTGAGAACTAAAGCTACAGCCATAAAGCTTTCTATTCTCTTAATTCAACTCAGGCTATTTGTACAGAGAATAATTTCTACTTATTTCCTTCTGAAATCTGCATTAAAAAACTCACCTGTAGCTCAAAGAATCTACAACATCTTTGAAACTGAAATCCATCATTGAATACCCCTCTCGTTTCAAAGCCATGATTGCGTTAGGACCTAACCAAATACTGCCATCAAGACGAGGAGTAAAATGAACACCGAGCCATGGAAATTTGGGATTGGGTACCTGCATTGAGAAATATATAAGTAAACAGAGATGTGAGCACAGCTTGAGGTAATGAATATAAATACTGGGGATTTATAGTGCGCTATGCCTCCCAGATTTGTAATTCCACTCGGCCTCTGCACACTTTACAGGTGTTCGCTGACCACTGTGGCCCAAGTAAGCTCCATTCCACACCAAGCATCACTTCAGGTTCTACGACAACCTCTAGGGGCGCTGAACCTTGATCAGCCCACATACGCACCATCGCTGCCCGGACCAGCTCCCCGGGTTTCGTACGGGTTTCCACAAGACAATTAGCAGTTAGTTCCTTGTCCGAGGGAATTTCAAGCACACTCAACTTTTGGCACCGGCAGAGTTGAACTTGGGACCTACTGCACCGCATACGAGCGCATTACCGTTTGAGCTAACTTGACTTAAATATGCAAATATTTTAAAAAGTGCTATGGTGATGAATGTAGATTTCATTTTGCAATTGAAAGAGAGAGATTAATATTAAAAACAGTTAAAAACCGTTTCCATATGGGCAATAATAATGCAATATACATGAGTTCATGACTGAGAAACATTCTGCAAGTCAGCACATAAACAGATAGCTTTATATCAGCAATCGATTCAGTTTCAATTAGGTTTATTTGGTTTATCTCATCGTATACAATAGCAGTAGACATGAATTCACTGGGACAGTTCTCATAGTATGCCACGACTTAGGCCTAAAAAAAATTATTGTTTGATTGGCGTAACATAGAAAAAAAAATAGGGTAGGTAGGTCAGATTTTTTTTTTTTTAATTTTTTAAATTTTTTAAGTCTATGTGTCACATACAAGAACACAAAATATACAACACATATATACAAAAATACCTTCACTTTTTCTGTAACACATCTTTTACTTGTCATTTTGAATGTCCTGCAAGCCATATCTCGGACCCCGATGAATCGATTCCCATCAAATTTGGGATTTGGAGGTTTTTTACCATGCTCAAAAAAATAAAAATATTTGGGGTCGGCAGTAAAAATAGGGTCGGTCGGGTTACGCCAATCAAACAATTTTTTTTAGGCCTTATCTATACACTTATTGGTTGAGAGTCGAGACTGTTCTTTTTTATAACGGTGTTTAAAAACCTATATGCTGTTTTTGAGCAACACTCTGGGACGCCGCATAATGTCAATCTACATTATCTATAATAGCTCAGAACAAATCACAACAGAATGCAGTCGACAAAGGTATATGGCACACTCACTCTTTTTGTGTAAAGTCCAGCATAATGGACAGATTATGATTATTGATCTCTTGTATTCACTTACTGGATATATATTGCCCTTTACTAAATGGCTTTTTTCAGGTTTCAGTAACAAATAGTCCCCGCGGAAGGGTACAATACGAGGTAATGGATTACACCCAGAAAGTTGTGCGAGTCTGTCTGCAAATAGTCCGCCACATGTTACAGCATACCTGCATCTGATAACCTCCTAAAAGAACAAGATGTGCAAAATATTATTCATTAAATATTAAACCAAAATATGAACTTTCCTCGGTATTCTTTGAGGAATTGATAAATTTTCTGTAAGATATTTAGTGCAGAACAGGGTATCATATTCTTGACTATTTTAGGTTGCACTTTTATGGTAAGAAGAGAGAAAGAAAGGGGTCTAAGTCGATTGGCTACCTAACAAATTAAACATTACCTTTATTTTTCATAGGATCACATTTTTTATATCTTCATAAAGGTTTAGTTATTGCATAACAAACTTACCCCTTTCAATCCATGGACAGTGACTGGATAATCTAGCCCTGAAATAAAAGAGTAAAGAGTCAACAATATGTCAATGTTTTAGAAATTAAAAAAAAAAACTGCTACATCAATTAATGGCATCTTAAAAATGATTTAAACAATAATAACTGCACACCATCTATTGTGAGGTCATTGTTTAAAATCATGAGGTGTTTGGTTTGGACTGAGGTACTTTTCTGATTAGACAATAATAACTGCGCACCATCTTTTTTGAGGACATTGTTTAAAATCGGAGGTGTTTGTTTTGGGCCGAGGTACTTTTCTGAGGGAGCGTAGCTCCCGAAGAAAAGTACCGAGGCACAAAACAAACACCAACGATTTTAAACAATGACCGAATTAAAAGATGGTGCAAAGTTATTATTGTCATTAATAACCGTAATTTTATCTTTAAAATCCTTACTGATTTTGACCAAAAACGGGTGAAAATCATAATTTAATTTAGTTTGTTTCTTTACCATCTGCTAAAATATCGATCGGTCTAAGCACTGCGTACGCGTTGCGTTTAGTAAAACGCGACCTCCGCGATATCATTGCGTGCGCGTAATGCTGCGTTTAAAGCATACGCGCTACGCGGGTCATTAACAGAAGTCATTGTTACCTGATAATGACCGCGCAGTAGTTTGCGTAAAAATAGAAATAATCTTACTAGATTGGATCGCGCTATTACGCAGGTTATTAATGGAGCGTAGTTCCAGAAGAAAAGTACCAATACACATAAACACCAACAATTCAAACAATGACCAAATTAAAAGATTATAAAGTTAAAGCAATGGCGTAGCTAGAAGGGATCAAAGGGGGCAATTGCCCCATGAAAAAAGCCTTTAAAATCCTTAAAGGCCTGAAGGTCACCATTAGAGATTGAAGGTTAAGCACACATCTATTGGACAGTATAAACAAAAATCCAGAGTGCAGGGTCCCACTGTTTGTTAATGCAACCTCTACCCTGGGTTTTCATTTCTTTGTCCAATAAATTTTTGCTTTGCCTATAATTGATTACTATGTGTAGGGTGTGGGTCAAAGTGACTTATTCTCTTTTCTTCTATTTATTGCCATGCAAGTACATTATCACATTCTTGGAAATCCAGTTCCTAAGAAAATTTTCTTTGAAGGGTTACTCAAAAAAGGAGTCAGTGCTCCAATATTCTGTTGGATGCACTGATGTCACAGACTACAATCCTGTCTTCCGATTGGTCAGTTGAGGCTGTTCAATGTTGCTCCCTGGTGTAAAACATTGCATTGGAGTTGAATTACAAATATCTTTACAGCTAAAATTAATTGTCGTATGAACCACTTTCTTTGATAAATTGTGCACAAATGTGTCTTTCAACTTTATTGTAAGAAAATATTAATGAAGTAGAGCCGAAACATAAAATACTTTGGTTCACTCCATAGACATCGCACAGCAAGTTTCACTCCAGTAACAATGAAAGAGTTTGCCAAATTCAACAACTGCGTCTTACAGGATATTTTTGAAATCATACCTTTGATGTAATATAACTTCCATTTTTCATACTCTAAATGACCCAAGTTGAAGATTAGAATTTAGCATCACTGTCACATCTTGTTTCAAGCAGCTGATTAGACCATCAGAAATATTCCAACTAGGCTAGCTGAAGAAAAGATATCAATGCCGGCCCATGATTCTGTAAAAGAGATTGTGAATGCTGAAAAGACCAATGGGCTGACATTGATCTCGTCTTTTGGCTAGCTGTTGGGTAATTAATGTGTATAGCTCTGAAGTAATATTTACCTTGTTTGTCACCAACTCTACTCTCTTTGCTTACTCCAAACTTTTTCACTTCAAAATTACAGTAAATGTCTCCTCCTTGTGCTTCAAAATTCTTCCCATAATGCCTTGTGACCTCACCCCAATCAACAATGCCTGTGTGGGGAGAAATTATGGCCTTCAGACCCTGAAATAAAAATGGACATCATAATGATTTTGAGTTTATATTTTAGATACCGTATTACAATATATACTATTCGCTACTTGTTTGCACGGTTCGTCCTTGTGGGAAGAGCCTCGATTTGACAGTCAGTTAAACTAGTATGTTACATAATGATGTATTCACTTCGTGCTAGGTCAATTGTTTTTGAAAGAGGGAATCAAACTGTTTATCGTAATATCATTAAAGTTCCCATTCATCTCGCAAGCCAGGTCGAGGCTCTCCCCAAAATGGCGAAACCGTGCAATAGGCCAATAGGGCACGGTGGAGTATACTCTCATTCATCTGGACTGATAGAAGTTTAAGACAGGGTTCGACTTTACCGTCGGACCGTCGGTCCCGACCGACAGAATATCGGAAGGACCGACCCGTTCAGCAATGAGATGGTCCTTCGGTCCGATCATTTTTTAGGTTGTCACTGATTTTGAAATTAAAGTCCTTCTGAAGGACCTGTAAATTTAGTGAAGAACCTGTGGATTTTGAGACTTACTGGTCCTTCTGTCCTGTGGATTTTAAAGTGTAAAGGCAACCCCTGTTAAGGTTGTCAGAAAATCTCGGATATCCCGTTCCAACTCAGGACAACTCTGTCCCAGGAAGAAAACAAGCTTGCTAGAAATCCTGAAAAAATGATTTACGCAAAGCCAACAATACAAAATTAGTAAATATTAACATGTCAAATGTTTGAAAAAAGCTTGAAAAGCATCCCATTTGTGGGCCTGTTTGGTTATAAATAAGATATGTTTTCTTTTCAAAACATGTTTTGAGAACTCAAGACTGCGAGATGTTGTTGAGATATAAGCTTATAGCTTCCGTTTAAAATTTTGAATGGACTTTGATGTCTTGAATTATAATTGACAGAACGAAACTGGATTCATGATTCCCTCTTGAAATATTGTCAGAAATCCTGAGCACTAAAATTCCTGAAATTCACAAAGTTATTTAAGTTCAAGAATATTTTTAAATCTAGACAACCAGATATTTACTTACTCATAGCAACCAATGATGCAGGTAAAACCATCAACCATCAGCTGGATTGTGATGTAGACATTGATTCTAGATGGAAGTGACATCAACCGAAGTTAAAGACTTATCAATCCTATCTAACAACCGATAGGATATGTGCTTGAAAAGGCCGCAAAACGCCTAAATGAAGTGAAATGATTGTGACGATCTACCTGCAGTGCATCATGATCGGTTTGATCTAAATGGAAAATCGCTATGCAAATACCAGTTATTATTATTATTATTAAAGATGGAACCATTAAATTTCTAGATCTAAAAATATTCTTGAACTTATACTATGGGAAATGTTGTTGTTTTTACCACATTTATCAAAACCTTTCAATACATTAACCATGTTGTATGTCTCGAGAACATTTAAACTTGTATAGCTTTTTAGGTTAATTAAGTTTGATACTTTGGTAACTTTAATTCCTTATTTTATGAGCAAGGTCCTAAACCACACCATTTCCTTACATTTCTCTCTGGCTTATATCAGCTTTAGGCCTACACTGGTTCCATCATATATCTCACCTTACAATGCGGTTCTATTTCCTTGATTTCCTCAGGGCCAATGATACGTAAATCTCTGCAATTATTCTGTTGGCCTCTCTTGAACAAATTCTCTAACCTTGGAAGCTCTTCTTGCTCTGTGGCAACTATCAACTGAAAACACAGAACCAAAATCAAATATATGATGATAAAGATATTTATAATAATGGAAAATATGTGACAAGTCATACCAAAACACACTTTTTTTCAGTTTATGTAGTCTTGAGGAAAAAGAGCAAAATGTTTTTAAAAATATAAGGAAAATAAAAAGAATCCAACCCTTCATTTTATCATAACTCTAGCTCCTTATTGTGATGGTACCAATTTGAAGCTGCAATATTGTATGTTTTCTTGAAGCATATACCTTAAATTTGATTGAACACCCCAAGAAGTATGTTTTGATATCTTAACCCTTACAGATTTCTTAACTTTTACTGTTTCTAACTAGCTAGATGCTAGCTGTGTCTTGCTAGTATATCACGGGCATTATACCTAATAATTGGTTTGTATTAACTTCTTATCCGTTATGCTGCTTGACAAGGGAATAAACTGCACACAATCAAATAATTGGTCTCATGTCTTGGCTTATTAAATTACTCTAATATAGACTAACGACCCGCCTATTTGTTTGTATGCACTTCTTATCTGCCATAATACATGACCATGGAATAAACTGCACAATCCAATTGTGGATCTCATGTCTTGGCTTATTATATAATTCTAATATAGTCCTACAAACCGCCTATTGGTTTGTATTTACTTCTTATCCCTCATGCTACTTGACTATGGAATAAACTGCACACAATTCAATAGTGGGTCTCATGTCTTGGCTTACTATGTGATTTTATATCATGATTACAGTGATTTGAGCCGTGCAATAGTTTGTACTATTGCACGGCATGAAACAAACCTGTGTGATATCATGATATAAAACAAATATTGAATGCCTCTGCACGTGCAATAGTACGAAATATATCATTCGGTCAAATTTGGACTGATCCATTTCACTCGGCTTTGACCTCATGATATATTTTGTATTATATCATGATTACAGTGATTTGAGCCGTGCAATAGTTTGTTCTATTGCACGGCATGAAACAAACCTGTGTGATATCATGATATAAAACAAATATTGAATGCCTCTGCACGTGCAATAGTACGAAATATATCATTCGGTCAAATTTGGACTGATCCATTTCACTCGGCTACGCCTCGTGAAATAGAAAAGTTCAAATTTGACCTCTTGATATATTTCGTACTATTGCACTCTCAGGCATTCAATATTTGTATACTATTACACTCTCAGGCATTCAATATTCATATACTAATAGTCTACAACCCGCCTATTGGTTCGTATGCACTTCGTATCTGCATGCTACTTGACCATGGAATAAACTGCTCACAATCCAATAGTGGGCTTAGGTCTTGGCTTATTAATATAGACCTAAGACCCACTTATTGGTCTGCATGCACTTCTTATCCATCATGCTACTTGGCCATGGAATAAACTGCACATAAAAACTTTACTCTAATTGCTCTGTGAGTTGGAAGTCACGCAAAGCCATTGGTCCCCCGTGCGAATGCTCCTTCTCGGGGCGCTGCATACAGTGTATACCTAGTGAATCTAATCCAATGGTGGATCTTAATGGGTGACTCTAATATAGACCTAAGACCAGCCCATTGGTTTGTATTGACCTTAATCTTGTCATGCTGCTTAACTATAGAATAAACTGCACACAAGCCAGCCGTGGGTTATAAGTCTTGATTTCATGGCGACTCTTATAGACATAAGGCTCTCCCATTGGTTTCTATGCACTTTAATCCCTCATACAACTTGACCACAAAATAATCTGCACACATCCCGATTGGTAGGTCTCAATTTTTCAAATCACCTAGATGACAATATTTACCTTGCCAACTTTCTTGTATGGAATGTTGTGTTTATCACAGTATTTATAAGCTAGATCCAGTCCTTCTACGCATAACTTGGCCTTCAGTGATCCTGGTGCATAGTATATACCTGCGTGCATAACCCCACTGTTGTGACCGCTTTGGTGTTGTGCTGAAATTCAAACGAAACATAAATTTCATTAAGAAATTTTAAATCATATGGACTATGGCAAACTACTATCAACAACCTTGGGATATCAAGTTTTAAAAGGGAGACTTTGGTATAATTTGTGTTAAGTATTGCCACGTATGCTATAAGTAAAATATCTTAATAGAAATATTATACAGTGGAACCGCCTTAATGCAAGATTTTTGGGACTGAAAAATTTAGCTTGTATTATCAGGAGCTTGTATTATCCAACTCATTTAATATGTAAAAGTGATTCTTGGAACTTCAAAATCACCTTGTCTTATCAGGGTTTTTGATAATTAACTAGTTTCCTCTGTAAAAAGATACACTATCTCTTATTACATTACAATAACAACATAGCACACATTTTGAGGCACTTCAGTGATAAAAAAGGCCTTTCCATTTCATGACCAGCTCTTTCTGACATGCACAAGTATGAATTACAATAAAGGTAGTTTCAGAGTAGCTGTCGTTGCGGCACACGATCCTACTACTGATCTACCTACCCTCTGTCAGTGACCAATAAAATCCACAGATCTACCCAGTTAGTGACTAAGCAAAGAGGCCGGCGACACCAGCCGACAACATTGCTGTGGACTGAATTTGTGGTATGCTTTTAGGTATATGTCTTTTCGACGCTCTGGTCATGAGTAACACACGACGTTGCGGCAGAAGACCAAACATTTGCAATTTTGAGTTGTCGTAATGTAGCACAACACATTTGCATACTGCCGCAATGGTCTTTCGCAAGAAAAGTTGAATTTATTCCAACTCAAAGTATTGTGTCGTTGCGACCATCACGACAGGGTAATCGACCATATCAGCTTGTCCTACAGCAAGCAAAATTTTCGAGATGCGACAAGGTGGAGTTTGCTCACTTAAAATTGTTTGACGTCACACTGGTCGTATGACCTCATGACGGACAAGTCTGAAACCAGCTTTATTTTTATAATATATTTCACAAAGGTTGCCATAATTCAAGTGCATCGGAAAAGTACCCGAATAACATCTATGGTCCAAAAATGAAACACATAAATTTTATCGCTAAACTACATGTAGATGTATCATAAGGTACTAGGTTTTCACTCACATTCTGAGAATTTTTTTAAGATTTGAAATATAGGCACTCCATATTGAATAAATAATTCTGAAGCTATGCAAATTACATCAAACTGTTGTTCTTGTTTTTTTCATTATATTTTGACTACTAATCTCGTCAATATCAATGTATGGTCCTTGTTCTTCTTGATATGATGGGTCACATTTATACCTTCATATGAAGATATCTTACCTATTGTTGTCTCCTTTTCTACAACTGCTAGTTTGAGCTGTGGATGTCTTGCAATCAGTTCTTGTGCTGTAGCCAATCCCACTATTCCACCACCAACTATGCAGATGTCATAATCTTTACTTGTGCTGAAGTTTTAATGATATAAATTTATGAGAAAAATCAA
>JXSR01S003139.1:24924-44377 GCA_000969725.1 Ophiothrix spiculata | reverse complement strand
TATATTTTGACTACTAATCTCGTCAATATCAATATGGTCCTTGTTCTTCTTGATATGATGGGTCACATTTATACCTTCATATAAAGATATCTTACCTATTGTTGTCTCCTTTTCTACAACGGCTAGTTTGAGCTGTGGATGTCTTGCAATCAGTTCTTGTGCAGTAGCCAATCCCACTATTCCACCACCAACTATGCAGATGTCATAATCTTTACTTGTGCTGAAGTTTTAATGATATAAATTTATGAGAAAAATCAAAAAAGACTTATTAATAGACATTGACTGTTTTAAGGGGACATGGTTAAAATTAATAATTGCATTCAGTTTATATGTTGTGTCAAAATAAACATTTCCTGATTTAAAATTTTATTAAAATCACACAAGTTTACAATATCCTTAACACCCTTCATTTTGTAGAAAATGTCATTGTATTATAATGGATTGATAAAATGGATTCAAACCAGGAACCCCTTGCACCCTATCTCATGCCATAAGAGGTTACTGTCTGGTCAGAGGTCATACCCATCCAAATACCAGTTTTCAAAAAAAAAGGGACACATCCATATACCAAATCTCCAAAATTTTGAGTCAAATTTACTAAAAAACACACATTTATTCTGCCAAAATTTGCACTATTTTGACAAAATTACCTTAAGTTTTGAGAGGAAATGTTGAAATTTCCATCATTTGGCACAAATTTTAGAAAATTTGAAAAATGAACCCATCAAAATACCACATTTTGCGAAGAAAAAGGACGGATTGAAATACCAGGGAGCCTGATTTTGCTGCCCAAATTTGTGGCACGTCCCCATAACCCTTTTTGTACTAAGTACCCCCCCCCCTGGGGGTCATTATTTTCATGTTCATATAAAAAATACTTTCACCCTTTACCCCCTCCCTGAGTCTTTGACTAAAGATAAGATATGTGAAAAAACATATAACATGTACAGCAGCTTCCTATAAAAATGAGGAACCACAGATGTTGGCTGCAATACAATGATATTCTAAAGTGACTACTAGCAGGTTTGAATTAATTTTTTTTAAAGAGCCTAATTTTTTAGAACCCAGAGGGGCAAAGTAAGCAAAATGAAGGTGCATAATATTTAGACCTACTGTAACGGGCCAAACGTAACCCACCCACTTTACTGTAACAATCACGAACAATCACGAAGCATACCAGCGCTTAATAAATTTCGAAATTTTTCGTACGACCTAGCCGGGACTCGAACCCGGGACCTCCCGCACCCAAAGCAAGCTCGCAGCGCATAGACCAAAAGAGGACTTCCTCGTCAGGTCTATACACTGAAAGAACCTATACATTCATGACACTATACTGTCCCTGGTAAAAATCGAGTACAATTCTAGTGCAAGATTGGAATGTGCACATTTGGAACATTATTCGAGTAAAATTTAAGTACAATTCTAGTACAAATTTTTTGTACTAGAATTGTACTTAAACTGAACTAGAATTTTGTTCCAAATGTGCACATTCCAACCTTGAACTAGAATTGTACTCGATTTGTACTAGAATTGCACTCGATTTTCTCCAGGGGTACCTACTTGATGTGACTTACAGTGTATTTGAAGTCACTTGCGATTAAAATCTTAAATTTCATGGTGCAAATCATATTTCTCTAAAATAAGAAAGGTACTATCTACTCAGTGCCTACTTAAAACCAGGTCCCGCTCGACAAAAAATATATTTTTTCAATCTACAATGTATGCGTAAAAGTCATTCATCGGAAGTACATTTTGAGCTTTAATGCTTTATTGTTACATATATTATTGACCTAAAGAATTTAATTGTTTCAATGATGACTTACCTTGCACCGGCTGAAATGGTTGATGCAGCCCTCACTTGACTGAAAGTTGAGTACTGCTGAACATCCCTCAAGCCCAAATCAGCTATGCGTCTACAAATAGGTCTAAAACTAGTCATGTTTTTGTACTTATTTTTTTACACTTCACTCTGAAACAGGAATATATTTGACAAGTGAGCACGTAAATACACTGACAATGTTAACCTTTCATTTTAATACAGTCAAGAAGATCATATTAATATTAACTGCTTTGAGGGGCATGGTTTGAATTATTTTCCCGCAGAGAAGCTGAGGGCATATTCATGGTTTTGAGATCACCGAGGGGAAATAATTTTAACCATACCCCAAACAAAAAGCAGTCAAATTGTTTTTACCAAATATATAGATTTCTGTCATCTGGTTTGTTAAAAGAGCTGTTTTAGCACTTAAAATGCCCGATAATGACTTACGATACATGTTTCTCCTTTCAGTGTTGACCGCTCCGTATTGTGAGCAAAGTGTATTGAGCGGGCCTAGTGAAAAATATGCCCCGGGCCTAGTTAAATCCCCGAGGGGGGGGGGCACTCGAATTTGAAAGTGCAGCACGGACCTCCGAAGAGGGGGTCTTTCGGTGACAGGCTAAATAAAGAGAAAAAGGGGTCTTTCGGTGAGGAGCTCTCAAAAAGGGGTCATTCGGCAAGGACAGTAAAAAATAGGGGGTCTTTTGGTGAGGATCTCATTGCATTGAAAAGGGGGGGTCATTAAATGAGGCGCTCAAATTTGTCGCAAAACTTGAGGTCTTCCAGTGAGGTGTTTCAACAACTATAAAAACCATTAAATAATTATTCTTGGGGTATTAAAACCTATGAGGTTTGATCCACAGCCACAGGTGTTGACACTCACATAGAGCCAAATCATCAGAAAATACATGGTAAAAATCACTTATTTATGAAAACCAGGGTCATTCTGACATCTGTGCCAGAGAGACCAAGTTGAAAATGGGGGTCATTCACTTCAGTGAGAGCAACCTGTGTCTGTGAAAAATTTAAAGGGGGTCATTCGGTGAGAGGTTTGGGTCAATGTGCCACATTGTGGCCGCACATCCCCCTCACATGTTTTTAGGGCCCCCCGGGGTAGTGTATTTCATATATGATCATGTTGAGGGCGCTGTAACATTTTGAAAAAGTGTGCCAGTGGAGTTTTTAAGCTCCAACTTTAATTCTGTTCAAGTTCAAAGGATATAAAAAAATATGCATTTTCTTTGAAACAATACCTTTCAAATGATACCAAACACTTGCTATGAAGTAAAAGCGCATTTTTATTAGGAGCCCCGCCAGATTTGAAAATCTTGGAAGACTGTGTAGAAATTTCCCATAGAGGATCCCAATTTTTGGCATTATTTGGTTGAATTTCGATGTATGTTTTTCATTGATAACTTTGCCATTTGTTACTCATATGAAGTGGTTGACCCCTCATTTTGAAGGTAATTTTAATACCTTTCAAGACAAATTAAAATTTCCCAAAACAAATAAAGTTGAAAATTTTATGAATGTCCCTACCCGGGGGGGGTTAAATCCAAGCCCTCACTTTTAACCAATCAGAGGACAGGAATCGGTATGATGTCATGATGACGATCATGATGCATGTAATTTAATACTTGTATGCAGGAAAGTCCTATTCTCAACTTTCCTGTTGTATGTAAGCTTAATCAATACAGGCTGTCCAGCAGATGAGTTATCAATATTTTCATACTATCTGGTGAAAATAGCACAAGATCCACACGGTAAAATAGGACGTTCAAGCAGCTTTTCTTGCTAAAAACATTGTTATCATACATGTAAAACGATCATTTACCTTGCGAACACATCTGCCGAATTTTGCAACCCATCTTCTCAGCTGATTGATGACGTGACACCCTTTGACCTAAGGCGAATTCATTATTGATTAGGGTGGAAGTATTTACATTTTAGGTGTAATTAATCTTCATTTTAACCCAATTAATTTTGAATCAGCTTTATATAAGAAAAAATCATTTACAGTGTGTAATAATTTATTTATTAATATTTCTTGAAGTACAAATATTACATGTATTGTTTTGGATTAGCATTCTAAATTCTAAACTTCCCTTCTAACGTACGAGAAAGTATCGTTATATAAATGGACCAGACCAAAGTTGTCGTTTTGAATGCACCTGCGCAAATCAATTAATAAGAGTAAACGTTGTGTTGCCAAACTGAAAAAATACTACAACGTTAAATTGACGCTCTCAAAGGTCTATTCTTGGTTTATTTATTTTGCAAGTGAAAATGTCCTTGATTGCAGCTTTTACAAAAAAAAATCCTGAGAAAACAACATAGTACATTAATTCATTCATTCACTTTATCATAATATTAAACATATTTTTACGGTCTATGATTATAAAAATAGAAAGCTAACCACACAAACTAAAAGAAAAAAGACACATGCTTAAAAAACCAAGCCAAACATGCAAGCACAGTGTAGATTGATTGAATGATTGAGTGTTTGATTGATTGATAATTGAGAGGTATGCCACCAAAAAATTTGAAAAATGTGAAATGCCTATTTTTACACAAAATCAGTTCAGTAGACCCCCTGCCCACCTAACATAGGGCCTACCTATCATTTTCAAACTTGAGTGCCCCTGGCCCTTGGCCTTATACCCCGAAGCAGGGGATCTATCATCCGGCGATCAAGACCTCCTTTTACAGGACTCATAAGATTGCTCATTAGACCCTAATTTTCAGCATAATCCATCTCATTAGACAACTTTTGAGGCAAAACTCCAAATATATAAATTGATTTTTTTTTTAAAGAAAATGTTTAGGTCACAATACTTTTTGGGACGAATTTATGATGATTCAGTCATTCTGATTTAGGCTTATCTCAGGTTCATTGGATCCTCAAAAATCATGACCCAGCGTTCCGTGTTGGACTTACTTACCATTTTAAAACTTAAGGCTGGGGTAGACCTTCAACTAGCATAATCGGTTTTTGTGCTGTCAGTGTGACTCTCAAACTAATTGCATAAACCATATAAAAGTATACATTTTTAGAAGTGGATTTTTACCCTGAACATATTGGTGATGTCGGGTTTTGACCAAAAATGTCGATTTTCGCAAAAAATGCATTTTTTTTTATAATGTTTTGCCCCAAAAATGTATGGAAAGCCTAATTTACAAATTATCGTGAAATCTGGAACTTTGCTTTTTGGAATAGTAGAAACAAAAATTACCAAAAATAGGCCAAAAATTGCCTGCGGTGGCAGCGGTGAGATGCGTTACATTTTTGACCTATTTTTGGCATTTGAAAAAAAAAGATAAAATCAAAAATTTGAGAAAATCTTTCCTAGACATTTGTTGCTAGATTATAAAAAGGGGAAAAAAGTTCAACATTTCACAAATGAAAATTTTAGTTAGGCTTTCCAGAAATTTTTGGGCAGAAAATACGTTTTTGGTATTTTTAAAAATCAAAATTGACATTTTTGGTCAAAAACTGATATCATCATCATGTTCAGGGTAAAAATCCGCTTCTAAAATGTTTTACATAATTTATGTAATTAGTTTGAGAGTTAGAGTGCAAAAACGGTTTATGCCATTTGAAGGTCTACCCCAGGATCCGAGATTATAAATTTATCACATGTCACTTTCTATGTATGCAATATTATTTTAATAAATGTATATTCACAATCACTCCAATAAAAATTTCAGTTTTTATATATCCTATACCGGTACTGATTCTTGGCCTGTCAATCTGGGAATTTATTTACTTGAATTTTCACGTTTATAACTGTTTTGATTTTTTAAAAATATAATATATTGTCATGAATTTTACAATACTTGTATCAATCCGCATTTTCGACCAAAAAAATACTGGAAACATAAAAACACAACTGAATGCTTGACAATATTTGTGTTTTTATAGTTTATTGACCACCAGTATACATTTTCCGATTATTTTTAATTTAAATCGGGTTTTTTTAATGTCGAAAGTTTATGTTCCACACACTCCTTCCCCTATCTTTAAAGCCATGAAAATATTTAGTCCTTCTGATCTTCAAGAAATGGACATTACCATATAAAAATTATTGAGTCTGAACAGTTTCAATTTTCCATGAAGAAGTTGTTTGATATTGGACATCTTAAGCTTGCACCCCCGAGGGGGGAGGGGGACTCAGGTATAATGTTGCAGGCATAGCGTGACTTGAACATCCCCTAAAGTTAATTAATACATAGAATGAAGACGTTCACTTGTACAGCTTTGACAACCTATGAACATGGCATAGACTTTGAATACTGAGTTTTGTCAAGAAATATATAGATTACTTTGACTAAAGCTTGAATGCTTTTTGCTGTGTTATATGTTTGAGTTAATGTATACTAATTAAAATAAAAATGGATTTGAACAAATGTTGCTGCCCGAATTGGTACATATATGATTGATTGTAGGGTCAATAGTCAATTTACATTGAAATTTGGAAGTTGCAGGACCAGAAAAATAATTTTAAATACATGTTACAAAACTGAAACATTTGCGAGAAAAAAATGAATTTATTCAACGATTTATTTGTAAAAATAATTTGAATCAAAATTTTATGTAAATCGTAAATGTTGCAACTGCTGATAAATATAGCTTTATATTATGGCTTATTATCATCTCTCTTTTTTCAGAGGAAATTGTGCCTCCAAGGAGCCAATTAGAGATTTTGGTGACGCGTCGGTGTCTCTATTCAAATTATGCTGTGTGATTAAAGCTATATTTTATTGGTTACATTTCAGCGGTTTTGATATGCAGTAAAAGCAACTGATGCAATTGATAAATCAGATGGAGCTTTTAAACCAGAGTAAATTCCACACTTGAATTGTTTTAAATTATAATGACAAAAACTCATATTAAGTTTACCCTGTCGAAGAAAGGGAAAAAACACGATATTAAAATCAAAAATAAATGTAAATCACATCCAGAATGTCGGCGAAAAATGCAGCCAGGGAATTGCGTGTGGCGAGTGAGAGGCATAGAGTGAAAGTGAACTGTCAAAACGCCGGTAAAATCAAACTGGCAACCCAACTGTAAACATTAAAAATACATGATAGAAGTTGTTGCTACAGAGCAGACGCTTTTCTTATGTTGTCTCCTGTGAATCATCAATCTCCAAATCTCATTACAATGATGGAGGAAGAGCTTCGGTGTCCGGCTTGTCGGAGCTTCTACAATTGCCCTGTGATCCTCCCGTGTAGTCACAGTATATGTGCTAACTGTGCACACAATCTTCAAGCATCTGGACTAGCTTCAGGACAACGCTATTGTGACCAGACCCACGTACAAACCGAATATGATTACCCTGAATCGGATCGGTTGAGTGCTTGTGAAACTGATAGTGGAGTAAGCTTTGCTGGTTATGCTGCAAGCCAGGCTAGTTCAAGCTCCAGTGCTTCTACTACATCCAGCACTGGTGGAGGAGGTGGTGGTGGAAATGGTCATCATTTTCCATCTGTAGATTCTTTGCGGATCACATGCCCACAATGTCACAGGTCGATTTATCTGGATGAAAAAGGAATCACTAGTTTTCCTCGTAATAAAGTTGTTGATGGGATTGTCACAAGGTATGGACAAGCTAAAAGTGAAGTTGTTAATTGCCAACTTTGTGTAGGTGCTGCTGCGGAAGCTACATCTTATTGTGAACAGTGTGACGTCTTTTATTGCGCATCTTGCAGAGAAAGTTGCCACCCTTCGAGAGGACCTTTGGCGAAGCATAATCTGATAGCACCCGCAAGAGGGAAGATTAAAACAATGTCTCGTGGAAATCCTAAGCCATCCAATTGTGAGGATCATAGTGAGGAAGGTCTGAGCATGTATTGCTTGCTGTGTAAGCTGCCAGTATGTTATCTGTGCCTCAATGAAGGGAAACATATGAACCATGAGGTCAAGGCACTTGGAGCTATGGCGAAATCACAAAAGGTAAGCGAAACATTCTGAATTGCAATTTCACTACCTTTATTTGGCCCCTAATGAATGCTCTACTCTTGATAATCAATATTGCCATCTTCCTCCCTCCCCCTCCCTTTATAGATATTGGGTGCATAAATGTCAAAGTTTGATTTTGTCCTTTACATGTCTACACGCATACACCCCATTCCCCAGGATATTCCACTGTCAGTTCTATACACATGTAGGACCTTGTATCTTTAATGAGGTAATTACAGTTAAAGAGTACATTTGTCCAAAACAAAGTGAATGATTGTTTTAGTATCATAATTGTTTGTTCTTGAAAATATCACTATCTCTGAAAATCACTATCAATAAAATAAGAAAGCTGCATCACTTTCTTAATCTGCTTGCTAAAATACATGTAGGTATTATTGATTAGTATCTTGTCCTGTCGCAATATTGACTGATGTTGAAAAGGCCTAACAGATCTCAGAAGTTAACTTGAGACTTATCTTCAGTTGAAATGTTACACATGACAATGTTATCATTGAACTCTTAAATCTACACATATTTCAAAAATTCAGTGTACTGGTATTGAATTTCAAAATCTTGGAAGTTTGCTTTCGTCATTCAAGACCTCTGTACCCCCATTTTGGATTACATGCATGATGACTATATCAGCAGCTTTCCAAACCGTATGATGCTGCCATATGATATGATGACGTATGGAATCGTAGCATTGAAAAGTGCAGTATTGTGCTATGGTGACATCACCTTTGAACTGGGATTACACTATGCCAATTCCTTGTATTCCAGGGATTGATGCATGTCTTTTCCAGATGTCATTCTTCTTGGTTGTTCTACAGGTATTAAACTGAACATTGCTATTGTTGTGGCCTTAAGGCTGGGGTAGACCCTCAACTCAACTAGCATAAATGGTTTTTGTACTCTAACTCTGACTCTCAAACTAATTGCGTAAACCATATAAAATACAGGTCTTAATTTTTAGAAGTGGATTTTTACCCTGAACATATTGGTGAAATTGGTTTTTGACCAAAATTGTTGATTTTGGCAAAAAATAGGACAAAAATTGCCATATTGGTGGCAGCAGTTGGATTTGTATTAAACATTTTTTTACCTATTTTGGCAGTTATTTTAAAACGAAGATAAAAATAAAAAGATAAAACCTTTCCTGGACATTTGTTTCTAGATTCCAAAAAGGAAAAGAGTTCAACATTTCACAAATGAAAATTTTAGTTTATAACCTTTCCAGAAATTTTGGGCAAAAAAAAAAAGTTTTTCGGCATTTTATGCCAAAAGTGACATTTTTGGTCACAAACTGATATCATCATCATCATGTTCAGAGTAAAAACCCGCTTCTAAACTGTATAGGCCCTACTTTTACTTTTATGTAGGCCTAATTAGTTTGAGAGTTAGAGTACAAAAATGGTTTTATGCCATTTGAAGGTCTACCCTTAAAAATTAAATTAAAAGGCCTAATGTTGATAGCGTAGTTTAGTGTTATAAGCAATTTTATATCATGTTGGTGTCTTAACCTTATAGCCCTAAGCATTTTTTTTTTGGGGGGGGGGGGTGTTGCGGATGGAGCATTATGTTTAATGTTGATGTTATGTAACTAACAGGTATTAAAGGCTATATAAATTACCTTGTTAAGGGTCTATAGTTTTGGTTAAAAATATTCTTACCTAATAGTGATTTAGATCTTGTTATTTGAAACTGTTCCGAGTTTCTTTTTTTCTAATTACAGTAGATTATTATCCCACACTATTATAGGGTTGGGCAACAAGATAAAATAACTTAATTAATAGTCAATAATAATTGTAAATTGCAATCTTGACATAATATCTTAAAATAATGTTAAACATAGAGATTTATAAGGAATCAATAGAACCACATATTTCTGCCGTATAATGTGCTGAATGTATGGTCAGAAATGCGCAATTGAGATTTTTTAAATCTCACTTTTTGAAACCGTCATCTTGCTGACTCAGTATTTGCAAAACTTTACAATGGTAACATATTGATTTTAAAATACATTTAATGAAGCTTCTTCAATTGTTGTCAGAGATATTTAAACCAGGGTATTGGTACAATGTAGGCCTTGCTTAAAGTTATAACATGCTTCAAATTTTAAGTACCATATCATTATTCAATCAAAATTAGGTTGAGGTCAATAGTAAAGACAAACATTTTATAATCATATAGACAATTCATGTTCAACATTTTATTCATATAGACTTTGAATGATTGTGCACAGCAATAATCTTTGTAAATTGGGATGACAGTCTTTATTGGCATAGTTTCAGGCTTTGTAGCAGTATGATTTAAAATTAATTGATCAAATGAATATTTGATGAGATGGGTATTGATTGATCAATATTTTGTCTCTTAAAAACCTTTAGAAAGTCGTGTTTGCACCAGGTCTGCATGTACAGACAAAATAAACAGATCTAGGCCTACATGTAGATACTCATTTAGACTGAAGAACCAAGCCAATATCGCAGCCATTTGATGCATATGTGATGACTCACCCCGAAAAGTGGGACTTTGCGACAGAACCCTTTTCGAGAAACTAATGAAAATAGGCAGCAAAAAATGAAGAAAATAATAAGAATTTCCAGCAGATTTTCTGTTGTAAAATTTGATCGCCTTGACCAATTTCAACAAATAAGGTGTCATTTTTTAAAGCTTAGAAAATGTTGTAACAGATGAAATGATAAAATCAAATTCGATATCACCTGCAAAGTCACCCCTTTTGTGATGAGCCATCACATATAGTTTGGGCTTGTAAATGCTGAATTTGATACAATTCTTCAGGGATGAAAAGTACTTGTTTTATCTCTTTTTATATTTTTCATTCTTTGGGTTTTTAGTATGTTGCATATTTTTGTAATCATGAAAACTGTTTTAATCATCCTGTTATATTTGATATATATTATTTACCATCGTCTGTATTTTATAAATGTATATTTAATTGTTTTTATCATCTTATTTGTTAATCACGGCCTTGTGGAAGACCAATTATTGTAACCTTTTACATGTATATTGAACAAGTTTTTACCGTGAATAAATAAAGAATTATTATTATTATTGGTAGCATTATAGAAATTAAACGTGTTCTGCTGCTTTGTGCATGAGACTATTGCTCCTCTAGTTAGATAAATGATTTTATAAATATTCTAAGATTCAACTCAGGCTAGAGGCCTTACAAAGAATTGAACCTGTGCCCAATGTGTTAAAGGGGCATTGGACAAGTTCAGCATCATCCCCAAACTTTTTCCCAAGCATTATGAGATTTTTGCATCATTTGAAGTATTAGCGGTAATAATAACAGCTTGTAAAGTTTCTGTCAAATTCAATCCCTTTATCAAAATATTTCAATATTCTTTTATTTTTAATTATCGTTGTCGACAACGATAAATACTGCCCTGTGTAGTTCAATATTTAAAATTGGCCTTTTCAGGAGATCTGATGCAAACTTTATAATTCTTTTGATTTATCTGCAATTTATGATGTGAAAGAATTGTTTTACAAACAAATCTTTGGCTCTTTCTTGATATAAAGCATCAATAAATACGTTTACGGAATAGCCTCATACCCAAGATTAACAAATTGAAATAAAATTCAAATTTTTGACTTTTTCTGAAGGTTTTGATCAACATTTTCATGGTATCATGACTATTATTTTCAAGCATATGAAGTGTAAATCATCAACAAATAAAATGTTGAAATTTTGTCCAATGCCCCTTTAACTACATAATAGCACTCCTCATAATTCATAAGCATATATCTATTTCAAAAACGAAACCTGCGTAGTGATGATGATGATGTAGAATTGGTCAATAACATTCCAATTCTCTACTTCATTTGTATGCAAAGTATATCATCCATTGGAAGAAATGACCCACAGGCAGTCATTTTAAGCTAATGCTGGTCGCATCAATCTTTCCTTCGTCCATAAAGGTGAACTCCGTCTTACCGAAAACCTTTTCTCTGACCTCTGGCATTCCTTTGGGAAAAACAAAGATTCCAAATCTATCAATTTTCTCACATTAGCAATACCTGTAAATACAACCACTGATGCAAAGGTGACTTTATAAGATGAGGAGACTTTGTGACTCAGAGATGTGATGAGCCGGAGGGTGTCATTATTGGAGGTGGCAAGTAAAAAAAAGCATAGAAGCTGTGAATTTTAAAAAAAATTTCTACTTCAAGTCTCAATTTCTGTTTTAATTGTCCCGGGGGGGGGGGGGGGGGTACTTAGTACAAAAGTGATTACGGGGATGTGCCGCAAATTTGGGTAGCAAAATCAGGCTCTCTGGTATGCCAATGGGTCCTTTTTCTTTGCAAAATGTGGTATTTTGATGGGTCTGTTTTTCAAAAAATTTTGGATTTTTTTTCGAAATTTTAAACAAAAATCAGGAAATTTTTGCCAAATTAGCGTAAATTTTCGGAGAAAATTTCTATTTTTGTATAACTTTCGACTCAAAATTTGGGGAATTTGGTATATGGATGGGTCCCTTTTTCTTGAAAATTGGTATATGCATGGGTGGTACATGTATGTACTTCAAATTTCCCAGCGGCAAACCCCTACCAAAACCAAACTTGAGTACCCCCCCCCCCCCCCCCTTCAAGTCTCAATTTCTGGGTTAATTGTACTCCATGTATATTGTAAAAAAAGCTACCCATGGGTACGATTTAGCCGACAGTGCCGGATACCCCATGTCAGTGCAGGTTTACTCATCTCTGCATGGCAAGGAAGATTCAGGATTCTCGATTTCATTTACATCATATCTGATCATGATGTTTTGGAAATAAAGACCAGAATGTAAGATGAGGTGGGTTTAGTGGGTTCCTTTAGGCTCTGGTATCGTGGTACAAACCCAAGATAAATTTCATTGGTAAGAATAATAAAGTATGATAGGCAGCCTGCTTTGGTACTGGTGGGTTATAAAACAGCTGGCAGCTGGATCGGTGTCAGATTTGTTTGGATTTCGAGTTCTTACTCAACATTCAATCTGGTATGGGAGCAATGCTGGATTTGAATGAACATTTTACTGTAATAATAGAGGAACCAAATTTGATGTAAAATGTTGAAATATTTTAAGTTATTGTGAAAATTTATCATGAATATTATTAGAAAGTCTCAAGCCAGCGTGTATGCTAAATCAGGGGCAGATCCTGGATTTTTCAGTCACAGGCACCGTTCTGGAAAGAATAAAGCGTTGGGAGATTTTTAAAATATTTATATTTAAAAATCATCAATTTGCAACTGTTTCTGAATATAATATTAATTTCACAAAACCGTTAAAATTGTGTAAGACAACTTGCACCTATTTAAATTCAGCTGTCGCTCTGCAAAATGGGAGGAGTGTTGGGGGGAGGGGAGGGGAGTTAACACACCACCCCCAAATCCACCCTTGATAACGGTTGTTTTTCAGGTTGTCAAAGGATGATTATAAAGTACGGTACAGTCACTTTTGTACCATTCTTAATTCAAATTTTAGTTTTTAGTTTTGAAAATAAACTATGTTACAAATGATCTAATGAGAAACATATGTGGATTGATTCTTTAATAATGTGCAACATCTAAATAGAGAATTTGAAAATAAAGGAAAAATAGAAATTTTCCCAGGTTGTAAAATGTTTGGAAAGCGTTTTCAATTTGGCTTTCATCATACCTGTGATAAAGACTACCGTTTGGCCTTGGTGCCATCATCCGATTGCCCGGAGCAAATTGCAAGCAAATTGAGGCACAAATTGTACTTAGAGATGTTGACCAAGTGTCCTCAGTCTTGATTCTATAAATTGGTTTAGTCGCCTCTAGGAATGCAAGGCTTGATGGCTTAATGACCACAGAGCATAATCATTTGCTACAATGCTAGAAACAACCTGTATTTTTTAAAGCTTTATAATACTTGATACTGTGTTACATGCTGGGACATGTGTTTTTTCAACATCTTCAATTTGCAAACATGATGCATGCTTATGCACCTTTCTTGGAGTTTGGGTTTTGTGACCATATTTGTAACATAGGGAAATCATCAGTATTATGAACATGATGAAGTTCACCATATTTGTAAAATTTGTGCAGGGGTCAAGAAGAAACGAATGAAGCTATAAGTATAAAAAGTAAAAATAAATTGTAAAAAACAAAAATGTAAATATTTTTTTTGGAAATAAAGTTTTAAAGGTTTTAGGTAAAATAAATTGTAAAAAAAATGTAAAATACTTTTTTGGAAAATAGAGTTTTGAAAGATGGTTTTAGGTATGGACTAGGTGTGGACACAGCTTCATAAACAATTTATGTTACACATGTAACATACCATTAGACTTACTTGTAATGCAGATGACTTTATGGGAGATGGAGCAAGGTTGGATTATTCTGATGAAATCAGTACTCACACATTTGGTTTAAGACATTGGATATATATTTCTGCATCCATCAATGCATTATCAGGTCTAGGGAAATTTGAAACACTTACTAATGGAGATGGATGATTGTGAAATATCGCTGTGTTCCGTGGTTTGAGTACAAGACTTCCTAAGACCAGTACAATCCGTAAAAGCCTCATCAGATATGCCTTGAGATGTAAATTGGATTGCTGCGTGTCAGTAGCACTGTGAACAGACGGATTGGATAAACTTGAGAATATGGTGTAAACCTTTAAGTGTAAATCTTTTGCAATTCTAAGCTGACTTCTGGAAAGCAGTGTGGTCCTGTGGACTGCCAGAAATTTAATCACCATTTTTAGGTATCAATCCAATTCAGTTCAATTCAAGTTTACTAGTATTTAATTATCACTTAGGCCGGGGTCAGACGAATGACGAGGTCGCATTTACTACAATAAATTTTGCTCTCATAATACGTCTTACCCGTATTTATTACAATAGGGTCGTCGTCGCATTAAAAAAAATGAACGACGACAATTTCCGTCGTTGAGATAGATTTATTGTAATAAAGTTGAAAGTAATGCGGTAAAAACCCTGTGTGACCCCATCTCGTAATTAATTACGACATTGCATTACTATAGCTTGTATGCTGAAAATGATGTGCTAATCCCATCTCGTAATTAATTACGACATTGTAGTTATTGTAGTAAATGCGAGGTTGTAGTACGTGTGACCGTATGTCGTAATTAATTACGACAATAAATTTATTGTAATAAATGCAATGTCGTCGTTCGTCTGACCCTGGCCTAACACATGTGTAAATAACAATCAATAATAATACAAAACAAAATATTAAAAAACGAAAGGATGGTAATTAGGAGATAACAAAAAGGCCTATGCAGCCTGAAAGGGATGACAAAGGCCAACGAGACCTGATGAAGGGTCATCACCCAAAGAGGTCTGCCTATTAAAGTTACATACTGACAATTGATTCATGCATATATATTAGATTTTATGACACTTCAATAAAACTATTAAGGGGGTCTGATCTTCATGAACCATTATTGAGACAGTGCAATTTTATCCCTTTGGTTAGTCATTTTTAAGGCCTCCGACAGCACTCTTGAACTTCTACTTTTAGCATACATCTTGATTTCTATTGAAGGCAGGCCCATAGCCAGAGGGGGGGGGGGGGGGGTGGCCACCCCCCTTTTTTTGGTCAAATCCCCCAAAAGTCCAAAAAAATTCCCTAAATATCTACCAAAAACACCTTTAAAGCACCAAAGCAAGTAAATGTATGTTGTTTTTTAACAAAATACTACACAAAATGCTTGGAAAACTACTAAAACTTTTTTTTTTTTCTTTTCAGAAAGTTTTTCCTCCAAAATGTCCACTTACCAAGCAACACCCAAATTTGAAAACTATTGTAGCATATTTTACCAAAATTTGGTTGTTTCGATTGCCTGTCAACACAACCGTGCACATCAATCCTATATAGGTCTGTGCCTATCACTTAAACATGTTAAAGTTATCATCACTCCCTCCAAGGCCATCCAACTCTTTAGTTCAATTCATTGGCCTCTTGTCTGAACACATCTAGTTTAGACTAAAAGATGATAAGTAGATGGTGACTACCATTTACCACTATAGTGTTCATCATCGCTAAGTAAAAAAGTAGAAATGGATCCTGAGGAAAACCTCATCCATAAATGCCAATGCATTTGGAGATAACTGATCAGCACTCGATGTGGTCTAGATATTTTTGTATTTTTTCTCTCTCCGTGCTCTAGGTTAATGTCCTCTATATCTCAAGTGCAGCATTGGACAGCTCATCATGGGCATGCATGCTAACATGTCTTAGAGATGGATATATATGTGCTATGTGAAAAACAAGATGATGTTACAGGTTGATACATTTCATCAAGGCCTGGCGACATGATGGTTGTTTGTAGTGGACCATGATGTGAATTTAAAAGATATTAAAATGATGCATAGAATATTACATATTTTGTGAAAGCACTTATATTTTTATTGAGAGCAAAATGTTATTAAACAGAAAATAGTGGTATAGTATTTTTAATAATTAAATTTCTCTATTCGCAGATTTTTTAGAGAACGACGCTTATTGCTACAGTGGTTTGCGTGAAAGTCGCATGTATCTACAGCATGTGATTGGCCTAATTCCACTGCTTGTGAAGCGCCGACGATCGCGCTTGTTACGCAGGGAAATTTAATAAATGAAAACACTATACAGTGAAATTTTAGAGTAATATCAATGTTACAATGTTATTATAAACAATCTTAAAATAATTGGTCCTTCTATTCTGGTTTTCTGGTTTTTTTTTTTATTTTTTATGATTAGCTACATTCCACTAGCTATGTGTTGTTTTCGAAGACGTAAACTGATGCACCACACATTGTCTGAATATTTCATTTCCACATTCTTAAGATAAACAACTATTAAATTAAAAACAAAATTTCATGACTGCAAGGTTTGAATATAAAATGATAGAATTTGATAGACTCTGAAATATGCTGTGCTGTTTTTAGCTTCATGTACAAGACTATTTTATATAAAAAAAAGGTCCAGGATACCCGCAAAGCTATTAAGCTTAGAGCTATTAAGCTGTCCTCAGCTCCGATTTTTTTTAGCCTTGACAAGCTACAAACCATCAGCATCAGGCTTTTCATTTGAGTCATCATGTTCTACACAAGATGAATAAGACGTCTACATTTATTCCGATTCCATGGACGATTAGAACAGATTTCCCCAGAGTCCCACAAAACAAGCAAAAGTAATGTGACTAAACATATGAACATGAATGGCATCATTGCCGGTATGTTGCTAGGGTTTTTCACTGTCACTCTTCTAAGACAAGAAAAGCTTACTGAATCACCAGTGAAGCAAAGTGAACTTGTTTGTTTACACAGCTACCTACCCAGAGAGCTAGAGAATCTTCCCAGTTTCAGGATTGATTTGACCTGGGATGTTAGCTAATAGTTGACCTTCTTGGTAAACCATGCACACTTGTAAGATAAGACGAGGAGCAGGGATGGCTTGGAGCAAGCCCATGTGGTACACCTAGCCCATTAACGCACAAGTTTGTGAGAGCGTGGTAGTCAATTAAGGCTCATTAGTATTCAGGTAAGGTGTTTTCTGTTCAACCCATATTAGATTTTTCACTGAGGCACAGCCACAGTATCATTTTTCATGTACATGCCTTAAATATATAGTAAAACAAAATGTGTCCATAGTTTTAAAATATATACCAACTTCCAAATACATCAGGTAATATATGCATTTTAGGAATTTTGTAAGAGACTATTTTATGAAAAGTAAAAGTTATCATTTATATCCTTTTTGCATTTTGATAACCTACACATCTTAAAAAACACCTTTAAATCACTTTTTAGTGTGGATAGGTTATTGATCACAATCATATTACAAATTTTCAAATTTGTAAATTTTCAAATTATGCAAATCTGCTAAAGATAGCAGAGGTAGAATGTGATATACACATTTATCAACTAAAATATACTTCAAATTCTGCTCAAATATAGAATTAAATTTTAGTCACTAATGTGTATTTCCTCGTGTAGGGCTGCATAATGAGGTCATGTTATCTATTGAAGATAACAAATTAAAAGTACCATACATGAAATGAATCATGCTGTCTTTTCAAAATAGTGGGCAAAGTATATGTATAAAAAACTTGATATCTACTGAAGATAGCAAAGCTGAAGTATGCATTCATAATTTGTAACATAAGTTATTTTGTCACTTTTTATAAATATTAAATTAGAATAACATGATGTTTCTTAACTCTTTATAAAAAAACAGGTCATAAATGGAGCTGTACCAATCAATATTTCGTACAATATGATATGCCAGTGAGACAGAATGCATATGAGAAGAAAATATTCTCTCATCAAAACAAGTCGATAACAGCATTTTAGAAGTCCAAACTTGTTTTCTCCCATATATCCCAGCCATGATGTTGATTGGAATAAGAGTGGGATTTGATAAAGGGGATTAAATTTCACCATTATTATACGACATCCAAAATTTGATCCTTCCAAGTTCCTGCTAGGCCCATATCTGGGTTACTAAATGATTTAAGATGGTAGAATTTAATGAACATTACTCATTGTTCTAGAAAGGAGCTTCCTTTTGTGGTTCGTTTTCTTAACAGAGATGGTGAATTATATATGGGAGAATATTTCATGTGCAATATTAAATTAAGCTTCCAATTAATTGTGAATTTCGTGATTAATTGCACCTGATTGATTTGAAATGTGTCTTATACCAGATTTGAATATTGACTTTTAAGGGTTTGGAATAGGACTTAATTTATGAGTAGAATAGAGGGGTTAATTGTGTTCAAAAAGAGCAAGTGACTTAGTTTTTGTTTTTATCCCAATTTGGTGTGCTTGATTACACCAGTTAATTAATTCCTGATGTTTATTAACTACCAATTTGTGATTTTTGTATAAACCTATAAAATCAAGCTTGATATTTTGATAATCATTCACAGTTTGAAATGTAGTCTTATGGGGAAAATGGGGAAACCGACCTACATGTATGAATTGAAATTTAAGTTGAATATATGTATGGCATGGAAAAACTTGAAGGTAATATATTTTTAAGAGGCTCAATATTGATAAACTAAACACCTTCTGACAATAAAGAACAAAGTGAACAAGGTTAGATATAGGAACTGGAATATTTTTTTAATGTGAGCATCATCAAAACGTTTTGATCTGTAAATGTAATGAGAAAATTGTAATAATTTGACTCTCTGAACGACACTATAAATGTACCTATTCAATGCAAAAACACTTCTATCAATTTCATAGATACTGTTGACATGTCATCAAATAATGATAAAATTTCAGCAACACATAAAGGTGTCTTTAAAGAAAATGTGTGACGTTGTCAAATAGACTGGAATGTCGACAAACTATGGAGCTCTGGGAAATGATTCAAAATGAACACCAGTATCTAATTTCTGTCAAAATATCCCTTGATTAAATTCTAGGCTTTATCACAGCTGAGACCAGGCTTTGCAATTGTTGACGAGACTTGCCATGTTTTATTTATGGTGGAAAATATGTTGACCATGGATCTGAGCATGAATGTAGAACTTACTATATTTACAGTTTATTTCTTTTTATGTGTTTTTTGTTTTACATTATCCAAGAAATATGTTTTAAAACTTGGAACAACCTCATAAATTTACCAAATTAAACATACACACATATTATTTTTGCATAGAGGAAATATTTTGACTCAA
>JXSR01S003136.1:177454-189724 GCA_000969725.1 Ophiothrix spiculata | reverse complement strand
TAATGTGTACTGCACATGCTAAATTTCAACGTGTACAATAAATAATGTGAATGCACTGCACAAGTTCAAATTTTCATGTGCACAAATATTAAAAACACGAATTTACTATATGCAAAAATTCTACACTATAAAAATCATGATACTCACTGGACGATAGCTCCCATCGTATTCGCATCCACATTGATCCTCAGGGATACATTGGTTACCTTCCATCACAAAGCCCTTCATACACTGGCAGCCTTCGTTGCAGAATTCTGTACATATGCTATAGTCCACTTCCATTCTTGTACAAGTTTTTTGCCAAGGATTGACACAGACTGAGTAGTCGCTATTTGGTGGGCATTCATATGCTGTGAAGAAAACAAATATATTTGGAATGCTTAAGTTAAAAAACATTAAGAAATTGATGACAAAAGAACTGCCAAGTTTAACATTATACTAAACAAGCTTTGAAAATGTTGAACTTTTTTTGTCTTCAGAAAAGACAATTTGCAGCTATAGCCAACCAGCTTAGGTTTATGTTCTTGATTCAGTTTTGAAAGGTTTTGAAATTCAGTTTTGAAAGGTCCAACTACTAGCTTCAGAACAATTTATAGGGTATATGTTATCAAGCATACTGACTCTATCAACTCTAATGGTGATGTAACCATCTTCTGTTCTTGATTCTTGTTGACCACTGCTTAGCAACATGGTTGCCACATGATTTATTCAGAGTCAAGAACAGAAGATCATAAGGGACGCACCCATAGATTAAAGAAAGTCCAGATAGGAAACTTGTCTATTTACACCCTAAAAATCAGGCTAAGTTAGGGGATTGCGACACACAGGCGCCATGTCTGGACTGACGCTGCACGAATGCGTAGTGACCCACCTTTGCGTTCAGCCTCCCGCTACTATTACTTGACTACAACGCAATACGCATCTTACATTTTGCCGCTAAATTGGGCGTAAGAAAGGAACAGCGCTTGACTGTCTCGATAGCCGCATTCTCAGTCAAATTACCATTTAGTTGCCAGAGTACGGATGCACCATTTGACTTTAAGTGGGGGGTTGGAAGTTTAGGTTGAGGCAAGATTTTTTTCCTTTTATATATAGTAGTAAGTAATAAGGGGCTAGTTATTTTTTTCCTCATGTGAGTCAAGTTATTTTTTTTCTCTTACATAATGAGCCATTTTTTTTGGAAAAACTTCCAGCCCCCACCTGGAAGTCTAATGGTGCGTCCCTAACTTCACTATTAGTGTTGATAAAGTCAGCTGTCAGATGACGAACTGTCTGCAAGTAAGTGTGCTTTCTTAGCCAGTATTCCAGAAAAGTGTTCAGCTAAACCACTGTTTAAATGAACTTAAACTGATGTCCAGGAATGATACGCACCATTGCAGCATTCAAGTGGAACAGTTCAATCAGCTGTGCTGTTGAGGAGAATTAAAACCTTGGTTTAGCTAAACTCCTTTCTGGAATACGGGCCTTGAAGATTAACAAAAGCCCTGGTAATTTCTTCAAGAATATTAAGAACAGTGTTTCCCATTTCTAATTTTAGAAATCTTTTCTTTCATCAAGCCTGTCCTCGGACACTTTAAATTTTTAATTGGATTTTTTCTCTAGCTAAATATCTGTTTGTCTTGAGTGCTTTAAAGAGATCATTGAATTGGTAAATCCATTTGAAACATAATAATTTGGGAATTGCAAACACTAGATTTCATGCCAACGAATGATATGTAACAAGTTTAATTTCTCTCTTTTCTACCACATTCCATGTCAAGGCCAAATGGTTCCTTAGTACACAGGAGAGCCAGCACAACATTATTTGAAATTTCTTCCACATTCATATAGGGGGTCAAAAAGTGGACCTTACGAAGTTAAATCTTTGTTTTGATTGACCCTAAGCTAATTTCAGTGGTTTTGAGAAAGTGATCAGCAGAAAAAACCCTCAACATTTTATGCAATATTTTACTACCAAAATGAACATTATGGTTATGTTTGTGGACCTTTTAGTACTTTTTGGTGGACCTTTTTGGTACACTGTCAAATTTGGGGGAAAGTGGGACATCCCCACATCAACCGTAAGTACGGGCCTGATCAGGTGGTTTTAAAGAAGAAGCGATCTATCTAAATGATAATCTGCCATCTGTCAATTAGAATGGGGCCAACAAACTTTGAGGAGTCTATAAGGCTGTTATTATCCGAAGCCAAAAAAATCAATACCTTATAGAGTCGGTCACAACCATTTTCTTATGAAGGATGGAGTGCCATCTGAAAATTAGGAAGAAATTATTTCCTCGAATTGACACAAAAGTTTAAATCTATATTATGATTTATACCAACACAGATGAACTTTCATGTACAAATCCGCAAGTACTTACGACAAAGATCTTCAGTCCTCCACGGCTCAACGTCATATCCGTAAGACTGACAATACTCGGCAAAGCTTGCAATCTTATCGCAGTGAGCGCCCTCTCCCAGAGCGCAGTAGTCATATTTACAGGAATCCTGGTAAGTATTTGCAATCATCAAGTTTGCACACTCTCCAAATGGACCTGTCAAAAATGACAAAAAATGAAAAAAGGGAATTTGACCTTATTTGGCATGAAAATAACAAAATTGGCCAAAATCTCAAAAATAATAATGATATGCAACAACCGAATGGGTACTTTAAATTACAAATTCCATTCAGAAGTCATTTTTTTAAAATTTGTTATTTTTATCTTGTCTGAAAGCTGAACTGGCCAAAAAATGCATTTTTTGTGATATTTGGTCAAAAATCACCATCACCATCATGTTCCTTGTGAAAATTCCTTTCTGGAAATGTATACCTTTATTAACTTCAAGCACTTTGTTAAAAAGTTATGGTACAAAATAAACTTGCAGAAACGTAAAATTGGGTAACGTGTTGTCCCCCCTTAACAACATAGGATGAACTCAAATGTCAACCGCACAGGTTTTTTACCCAACAGCAGAAAAATTATGCAATGCTGAAAACAAAAATATCTAGTAACGCTAGATTTTATACCCACCACAAGCATTTAAAGGACATTTGTTGAGAATAGATATCAATAAATTGGTGAGTCAATCTCAAATTTTGTAGAAAGGGGCTCTTGGTCATCTCTGTATTTGTCTCTCCCCTTCCCCCTTCTTTTGTCAGGACCAAGCAGCAGTGGTCAAAATATTTTTTTTTTCTTTAGGGGGCTATTTTTTTCCAGTAAATAAAAATCGCCCTCTGACTTTTATTCCCGGGGGCTCTATTGAGTTTCTTGAGGGCTACTTCTTTTTTTACTTGGGATATTGTTGCTAAATATATTTATCGTGTTAAGAGCAACATGAACTTCATCTTTTATAAGTGGGGGCGATTGGTGTGCTTTTGTAATATTTTATCGCCCTCTTCCACCTTTGAAGGGGGCTTTTTGTGTAAAAATAGGGGGAGATTCGCCCTTTGCCCTCTTGTATTTTGATGCCTGCCAAGCAGGATAAAAAGAGTATAAAAATTGGAAAAAAATAGAGTAAAAGCATCAAAATAAGAATATAATTTAAAAAAACTATTGGATACATTTTAACATACGTTTCAGGGTTTTTATAATGTATAATGTTGTGCTTTGAAAAAAAGTCTTTATTACCTGATGAATTTGTTATAATACTACACAAGTCTTCAGCAATCGTTGCATTCTCGTTCTTCATGCATGGGTGAGGACCTGGCTTTTCAACGGACCGGCATCCATCATCATTTTCATCATGCCAGCTATTGCCAAATTCTTCTTGTGAAGCCTCCTGATGTGTAACAAACAAAAAGAACATTAAAAGTTGAGGAGATCGGATAAGAAATTGCCATGATTCACATTTGGGTTGTTATAATTCTGAACAAGAAATGGGATGGATTTTTTTATAATATCAAGCCTCTGATCATGCCTTTAAAATTTTGTTTATTTTTTTCTCATCTTGTCTAGATGTTTTTATCTATACACTCCTGGTCAAAAGTGTTTGCGCACAAAACCTTTAGCCATCCATATCTCGAGAACCGTTCATCATTTGCGTCATATTTTTTCAGATTTATATTTTACATACACCGATCTAAAAAACTCAGCAAGAATTGCATTCACTATATTTTGAAAATATGGCATGCAAAACATGCTGTATACTTTCTTTTGCACATAAAAAACGGAGTTTAAATACATAAATGCACATTAGTTGGAAAACTTATAACCTGAAAATTTTCTTTACGGTTACACAGTGATAACGAGCATTGAATAATAAACTACATAGGTACATATCAAAAAGTAGTGTATTTTTATATGGTCCAGGAAATGAACCATTTTTATGGTTATGGAAGATTAAATATCAAAGGAAACACAGATTATTTATATTGGATACATTAGGCACCTATAAAAACATGAATTTTTCAGAGTCTTGGTCGTTTGATATAATAATTATGTTTTTGCCCGTATTTAAGTGTGCGCAAACACTTTTGACCGGGAGTGTATGTTTAAAAGTATAAAGTTAACCAGAATAATTATAAAAGTTGACCATGCAGACTCACCAGCGTGCCATTTGGATTCAAGTAGTCATCGCTAGGATCATCATTGAAATTACCGCACAAACCGCAGGTATCATTCTTAAAGGTTTCATCGATGAAAACATCAACTGTGTTGTCTCCATCCCAGTGAACTTCAAGACTGAAGTTGGTTCTCAAAATCTGAAGAAAAAAAGAGAAACAGAATTATTTCAGAAATGAGTCTGATTTGTGAATTATCAACATCTATATCAACAATTCCATGTGCATGCCGCTGCACAATTTCACAATTTTCTTTATAGGGCTTATTTCCAAAATACATACATAAAATGGCCTAACAAAACAAATTTAAAAAACAATTTTTGGGCAACTGGCAGTACAATACAAAACAAACCCACCTTTATTTAAAATCAAATTAAAATTACAACAACAAAATTGTGATAAGCAAAACTGATAGAACAATCTTTAAAAAGGAAAAATTAATTATTACAAACCATTATCAATTTCTTTGGTAATTCTATTGTTAAATAGAAAACGTGAATATAAAGAACAACTTTATCTGGCCAGCACCTTCATGAAGTGTTTCCATGGCACAATCAAGTTACAAAATAAAACGTTATCCGAATCTCAATTAACAAGACTGTACATAATTAGAGATAAAATTGACACACCAACATACCAACTTTCCTGCTTCTTGTACTATATCCAGGCCTGGTGCAGGCCGTGCTGGTGCCAGGGTGATCACATCGTCTACTGTGAATTCTTGGTTTTGCAAGAAGTCAACACGCTGTTCAGAGAAAGAAAATATGTTAGAACATACTTAAATAAGATTGAAAGTGGCTACCATGTATCACTTTTGATAGAAAACACACTCTACTCTTAAGTATGCCTTTTAAATATACTTCTCAAAAATAGATGAAAATTAAGCAAAATAGGCATTTACATATTTGTGATGAAACTTTATCTAAATCTGTTAGAAAGCACTCGAGACTTGCAATATAGGGTATCAATATCAACCTGACACTCTGCAAGTCTCACATAGGGTATCAAATTTGGCTTTTAAGTCTCTGATAGGATATTAAACTAAACTAAAGAAGAATGGTTGAATTATTGACACACATGCCTTATATTGCCAATAAGAGTGCTTCAAATACATAGAAACACTTCTTAAAACTGTTCAAATGGTGTACAGTCAAATCTTACATGCATGATTTCTTGTAATAATTATTTCATCACATTTGTGTATGGTCTCAGATAGGGTATTCATTTTAACAGGCATGGTCCAGATAGGGTATCCATTCAAACAGATAGGGCAGATTAATGGTCTCAGATAGGATATCATTTTACCAATTTTTTCCCCATTTTTGGTCTCACATAGGGCCACCTTCAGAACCTGCGGAACTCAGGTGGTTACCCGGACACAAATATTGGTTACCCCACCCCCACCCCCAGATTCCCGCCAATTTCTTCCTATAAAAAGTCCAGGAATTCTGCAGGACTCTACACAAAGGGCTTCTACATGTTGGGAGATGTGCAAAAATCACAGGTACCTGGGGAATGAGTACTTGAGTATACACAGAGTAATTATGCAGTAGCTTTTCGAAGAACTGTCAGCAAGAAAAATGGTGTGTATATATACAAGTATGTGTATTGAATACCAGGTCAATGGAAGAATAATCAAATCCCAATACAAAGAGGTTCAGTGATGCTTAGCATTTATGAAACATAAGAGTTGAAGTTAGTATACGCCGGGACAGTTGTGACGTTATAATTTATGCAAATCACCCAACACGTGCGTTTTGGACCCAAACAAACGGTGTGGCCATTTTTGCCACACGTTAAGTCTATGGGAAAAAAGTCTGACTCCGATTTTATACCACAACTTTCGTCTAAAACAAAAATAAGGGAAAACATGCCGGCCTATTATGCTGAAGGTTGTGATTACAAGCCAGGACGGGACCCCTGCCGTTATTTTTGTCTTCCAACCGAGAATAATCAGTCTGAATTGTATGTTTACATGTGCCTAGTGTGTTAATACGTATGATTAGTGGACACGATCATTTGTTTGGGTCCAAAACGCAATTTACATAAATTATGATGTCACTACTGTCCCGGCGTATAATTGGCCCAAAAGTATGTGCCCTAATTCAGAATACCTCAGAAGATCTTAAAAGTGTTCCAAACAAGACTTTTTCAATTGTTTGCTTTGAGATGATTCTACAGGATATATATTGACTTACCAAACCATACACAAAGATGTACAGCTCATGTGTGTATGCCACTGAGGGCTTCTCTGCAGGCTTGAGATTTTTCTGGATGACCGTGTATCGTGGATCTTCTCCGCATTCCTGAGACAAGACATATTGGCATCCTCCCATGTAATCAAACATCTGTCCATCAAATGAGACGTAGTGAGGATCTCCTGAGGCATGGCAGTGACCTTGGTCTGTATCGAGACAGAAAAAAAAAAGGTTTTAGCTAAGGAACATGTGTGGTTTAGCGGATGAGTCCTCGACTAATTATCACTGGGTATTGAGAGTCATGGGTTCCGAGTCTAGTGGCCGGCGTGTGTATTGTCCTTGAGCAAGCTACTTACCCTAATGTGCTCCTCTCCACCCAGGTGTCAAATTTTCTTCAATACTGGGAAGGTAACAGACTCGCAGGGAAGGTGTGGTGATCCCCTCTCCGTAAATATAACAAATTGTGGAGTCTGGCTCATCATTTGAAAGAGAGATGGGCCTTCCGACCTGTGAAATACAGGCTGTCCCCCTTACCTTACTTTTACTAATCATTTTGAAAACATGGTGATGGCGGAGTTTCCGGGATCTGTAATTTCAATTCTTATCAAAAGTGCATTTTTCTAAGTACTTTCTTTCATACAGTGCCTTCAAATGATACCAGACAAGCAAAACAAAAACTTATGCTTAAAGCACCATCAGATTTAAAATGGTTCAATTAAAGCACAGTAAACTGTACTCACATTTTGTGTGGCAGAGCATATTTTATGGCATTTTTAGTTGAATTTCATTAATAGTTTTTGATTTATCACTCCTTTGAAGCAGTTGATGTGAAATGATTTTAATAACTTTCAAGCCAAATTAATATTTCACAAACTATGTGTAGTGGAAAATTTGGTGATTGTCCCTATCTTATTGAAATCAATATGTAACAAACGCTGGTTTTGCAAATTCAATTGTTAACATACCTATTTCACAGTGCTCTCCTGTGCTTGATCCATAACAACGGCAGACATAGTCTTCTTCGGTGACATGTAGACACTCTCCTTCTTGACATGACTCGTAAATTAGACATGGTCGAACTATAGATTGGGAATAAAAATATCCATAAGGATTGAGACATGTATTAATTTTGCTATCGTTATGACTCGTAAATTACACAAAATCATACTTTGCCACTTTGCAACTTTGCCATTTTCGTGTTGTTGACATATATGTATCTTGTTTAAATTTATTAAGCCCATCATAAATGTATCTTGTTTAAATTTATTAAGCCCATCATAAATGATTTTAGTTGTTTACTTAGTAGACAAGAGTCGCATTAGTAACATGTATTAAATTAGAAGTTGGGAAATACGCCGGGAAATAGCAAAAACTATTACTGGCAAAATGCATTACCCTCGTTTTACTAACAGTCTGTGTTATAGACTCTAGTTTAAAAATATATAACTTTGTAATATCAGGTCATTATTTTATTACAAGGGTTTTATGATTGCATGTCGCCAATAATGCCAACAGATACATTATCATTTTTCAAATGGTCAAGAAAGTGTAGAAATAATGAGGTAGATGAATGTTACCAAATATGTTCAATTATACTACTATACTAATAACTGGTGTTATATAATATATTTGTAAATATAATATATTTGGAAAACAAAAATATGTTTTTAAAGTAAAAATTTGCAAGCATACTAATGTCAAAAAAATGTTACACTAGTGCCGCAACAGATACGTAATGTTCGTTTCATTACCCCTCATGAAAATGCAATGCATTATTAAGGAGAATGCTATACCATATTTAACTATTATAAAAGCTTATTCATCAAGTGTAAATATTCAGTTGGTAAGTAAGCGGTTTTGCCCATTAACGTACGATTAAGAAAAGAATCAAACAGATACGTAACGACAGATACATAATCTTAAAGGATACGGAATATAATGGTTAACAAAAATCAAGTATTTTAAAAAATCTCCCATGCACTGTTTCTTCTTCAGAAACCATAAGAGTTGATTTTGTATGTTTTTCATGAGTTATATGTAGTTGAAATTTTAAAATTTCTGAGACCAAAGTTGCACGCTTTATCGGAGAATGAGCCACAAGGTAATAAATTCTCTTAGGGTATGATAAAACATACCACACACGATTGCAAGCTTACTTGTACAATTGAATCCATCTCCGGTAGAATTCTGTGGGAAACAGTGACAGCCATAGACGCCATCTTGAACCCCACAGAATGCGTTGTCATGACACATGATGTCCTCACATGTCACATTGCCTCTGCTACAGGTGCACTGCTCCACACAGCCTTCACGGATGAAGGTGTGGCCGTTCTGAAAGCAAAATAATAATAATGATAACAATGATAATAGTAGAATTTATATTGCACCTTTTCCAAAGGTTACAAAGTGCTGGCCATTATTATTACGCCATAACATGGGAATCATCAGAACCATTTTGCTTTAAACACGGCCATTTGCAGCCAATGACCATAGGTGCACATCTATCAGCACTTACGTTGTGATATAACCCCCTAAACAGCTCTCCAATGTGCTTGGGTTGATGAGGCAAGTTTGATAAAGTGATTTGCCTACGTTCATAACACGTTGGCATGGTGGGGCTGGAACTCACAACCTTCTGTTTTCCTGCACTATGGACTTATTAAATTTAAGATTAAAATCCTCCAAAATATTGTTTATAAAGCTTTAGATACTATTTTATATGTAACACAGTAGATCATAAAGTAAGGTTGGTACAATGACGAAATCAACAATTTCATGTACAAGTTGAGCGAGAAGTCACTGTTTGAAGACACAACTCAAAACTGCCTGTACAATTTTATATGATCACAGCATTTTTATGAATACCTATGTCTTTTATATTTTTCCTAACCTAAGATGAAGCAATTTCAGTTGATTTTACACAGACATTTTCTAGAAATAAATAAAATGCAAAATAAACAGTAAATTATTGGACTTTCTTAGCTAACTTTTCAACAAAAACTTTTCGGTATGGAATCCAATTTTTTGAGCCACTGTGCCATGATTTAAAAAGCTGTGCTATACAAGGTCACAAATCAACCTATTTAGTGTCCAAAAATATGTCACTGCAATATGTACCATCAAAAATATGTTGATACATAACAGCAAAATTCTCTGTCGCCATTTTAATTTTAAATATGTCGCAAATACTGAACCATTTTGACGATAAAATTCTAATTTGGTCCATTTTTTAAACTAATTTGGTCCATATTTTTAACAAAAATTAATAACCGCTCTCACTAGTTTAAACCATCATTACAAGTTTGAAATTTTACACAATTTGTTAACATTAACATCAACTTTGCATTCTTTGTATTGCATTAATGAGTATTTTTTTTAATAAAAAGAAACTTGAAAGATAAAGATTGTCTCTAACCTTATAATATTTGTCATCAAAATAGCAGCCACATTCAGCCTTGGGAATACATTTCATGCCTTCTAACACATAGCCTTCGTCGCATTCACATCCTTCACTGCAATATGTACCACATTTACTGTATGGGACACCTGGGTCTGTGCAAGAGGCTTGGCACGGATTGGCGCAAGTTTTGTAGGAACTGTGAGGTGGACACTTCAATGCTAGAAAAAAATGGTTATTGTTAAACGTTGATTTACACATCAGTTTAAAGTATCTACATTACACATGTAATGTATGCAATGAACCGGCAATAAATAAGCCGTGAGAGTCTACAATTCTCTACTACTAGAAACACTTATTAGGACGCCACCTACGTCCAGTAGTAGAGGATTCATCAGTCATCATTCAGCCAACAACTGCTGAGGACGGACAAGGGTTTCTCCGAAAATCTTACGGAATATTAAATGGTGAGTGTCATAGAAACGTATTAACTTTATTTTGAAATAAGCCGTGGTTTTCTTGAATTTGGTTAAAGGATGATTCCACATCCTTTTTGTTCCTTATATAATTCTGCTGGAAGAACTGATTTCACAGAGATAAATCAAAACTTTTTGCAAATGCACAGCCCAAATTTGCAACGCTTGTAGCAAATTTTGAATTGTTTAGTGTAAGTGATGTATAATTATTTAAATTGTTAAATTTGGGCAGGTAAATTTCTTGTAGGGCAGGTAACGGTGGAAAGATATCTGCCCAAATAGCTAGTATGAAAAAATATCAATGTTCAACCTGTGAAACACACATAAATGGGACTTATTGCATCACACAAATCGAATCAATTAAATCACCAAACAATAGCTATTGGACATTGCACGCACGATAAAGTAAAAAACTAAAAATCCCATCAATACTTACGACAGAAGTCTTCTGATCTCCATGCCTCAATCTGATATCCATAGGATTGGCAGTAGTCTGCAAAACTGTTGATCTTGTCACAGTGTGCGTCATCTCCCAATGCGCAGTAATCATACATGCAGGATGCGTTGAACTGAGCAGCTATCTCCAAGTCGGCACATTCACCAAATGGACCTGTCAATAGAATCGAGAAAATTAAATGGCATTGATTTGAAGGGCCTGCATGCGATAGGTACTATAGGACATGGTCATAACAAGGAAATTTTATAGGGGAATCTGGATTCGCCGCCATCTTGTGTCGCTCATGGAGCAGGGCTATTGTACTTGCATGAGCATGTCATATGTCAGTGGCTCTTGAAATGGTTCATCAGGTGGCACGTCACTTGAAGAACCATTTCAAGACCTACTGACCCAAAACTAAAGATTATACAGTGTGCAATTCAAATTAATGACAAATGGCAGCTATTGCAGATACAACTTTCTTGCACTTACATGACGATCTATTTCATTCATTACCTACCTGTTGAGTTAGTGATAATGCTACACAATTCTTCTGCAACTGGTTTGTCCTCGTTGTCATCACAGGGATGTGGTCCGGGCATTTCATTGGAGACACACGTATCTCCAGGGATATTATAATGCCAGCTATTGCCAAATGCCTCCTGGGAACCTTCCTACAGAGCAAATACAACAGTAAAAATAAATCATAAAATCAAAATCATCTTGTTTAGGCTTTCGCCAACCAAACTTGGTACTTGGTATCAAGTAAGCTACAGGAAGCTTAGTCTTCAACAGGGCTCCCAAGATGTTTTTAAATTCAGTTTTTTGAATGCAGGAGAAGACTAGAGTACCCGGAGAAAAACATGCAGAAGCGAGCGTGGACTGAAAATCAAAGGCATGGACTGAAAACCAAATGCACATAAAGCGCTGGGCGCGGGAATCAAACCCGGGACCTTAATGGTGCACGGCGAGGGAACTACCACTGCGCCAACCCACTCCCCAACAGAGAAGTTGAAGAGCATTTCAATATTTCTAGTTTTAATTGTATCCGCTGATTCCAAAATCTCAGCTCAGCATAAAATGGTTCATTTTACAACAACCAGTAGTGAGTAAACATGGATCATGAACGGAGCTATTGAAGAATTTACTTGAACAAATAGGAGTAAACCCTAATTGATGGCTTACACCAACATGGACAACAAACCATCTCAAATTTTCAGTCT
>JXSR01S003136.1:104892-125070 GCA_000969725.1 Ophiothrix spiculata | reverse complement strand
ATTTTGACAAGGATCATGGAGTTTACATGGAAGAGCTGAAAAAGAGCAAAATTGTATTATTATATGAAGTATCCATCCTATTTTAACTCAACGGTAATTTACTATTGTGCGAGGTAGTATCAAAAAGTTTTAAAGATCACCCAGAAGGAAAAGAGCTATATCGATGAACTTTTGTCAGGATGGTCACTCGTCCTTGTGTACATAATAGTCCAAAAGTGATGGCAACAGCATTTATACTTTCTATACAGTTGTCAATAAATGTCAACAACCTGCCTCGCTATAAACTGCATGGAGAAATCAAAGATACCTGGCGTGATTAAATCCCTGCATTTGAAGGATTGCAGGCCAATAATTCTATGATGACAAGTCCAAAGTTTAGATGTCTGATACCATAGGTTAGGATATCCTCTTTCATTTGATACCAAAATTATAGAAATCAGTCAAAAAATGATGTCATAATGACTTATAAAGCATGGCCGACCTGAAATGATGATTATAGCGAAATACAAAATGGATTTTTTTGGCTAAAAGAGGACCTCTACAAAGTCGGTCTGTGGACAATCAGTTTTAAGAAGGAGAAGTGTGTTACTATGTAAAGATGACTTAAGGGTCACATAATAAAATTATGTTTCTGGCTGTATTTCTTCTTGGTGATCTTTAAAACTTTTTGATACCCCTTGTATAACTCTTTTTGGGCAAAATGAATGAGTAAAGTAAAATTTCTTCTTAGGAACCATGTGAACATGCAATTAGACTTGGTTTCAATGACACTATAATGAAATCTATATCATAATATCATGCAAAAATGGAAATGTTGGTTACTATCAATATTGTAGTGGAAATTCCAAGCATGCTCAAATATGGAATCAAGCTGAAAACCTTCTGCACTGCAAGTGAGCCCCTTACTAAATTCATCTGAAACAAACCTTTTCATTCTGGGCGTGATCAAATTGCACCGTGCCTGAACAATAAACCTATCATCAAGTCACACAGCAACAGAATTGTCAAATCATGCGAGCTCAGGAGTGTATCGCTTGAGTTACGTTTGAACTTCAACCTCGGCGCACAAGATGCGTAAAAGTGAAAAGGTTTTCTTCACACGATTTTAATTGAGTCAACTTGACTTTTGCCTAATGCTACTCACAACATATGGAGAGGATCCTACTTTCATTCTGAACCAACAACAAAGGTGTTTTGTGCCAGGATTCACACCCACTCCTATTTTAAATCCACTTTCATTGCAGTATAAACTTTTAACAAGTAATGTTTAAAGTTGGTATGACAAGTTGTAATAAAATGTCTGAAAAGGGCCCCTGGTAGAAATCGAGTACAATTCTAGTACAAATCTAGTACAATTCTAGTACAATTCTAGTAAAAATCGAGTACAATTCTAGTGCAAGATTGGAATGTGCACTATAAGTACAATTCTAGTACAGATTCTCTCTATCATAAAGCAAACTTACTTGTACATTCCACCCCATCTCCGGTAGAATTTTGTGGGAAACAATGGCAGCCGTAGACTCCTTCGTACAATCCACAGAATGCGTTTTCATGACAGGTGATATGCTCACAGGTTACATTACCATCCATACAGTAGCAGCGTTCTGAACAGTCTTCAAGATCCCAGTAAGAGCCGGCCTGATGAAGAGACAATGGCTACAAAAATTAATTCAAATATTTAAAAAATTCCTTTCTGCACTGATGAGTACTGTTCAAACAACAAAAAGAAGACACTAAATTTGGTATTTCACCTCTGTAGCCTAGATTTCTTTGGAAGGGGGGATGTTGACAATTTTCATTGCCTTATTCCTAAATTTCCAAAAAAAGTTCTATTCCCTAAGCACACATTTCAGAGCTTAGCACTTGACATACAAGCTCCCAAAAAGTTTTGTCATTGAAAAAGTGGTGTGAATGTGAATAACATACGCACTGTTCCTCCAGAATGCATACACAGTCTTCTAACACATACCCAGGACCGCACTCACCACAACAAATTTTCTTACCTCACGGTAGCTTCCATGTGAATAGCAGCCGCACTGTTCCTCCGGAATGCATGCACCTCCTTCTAACACATAGCCAGGATCGCACTCGCATCCCTCGTTGCAATACTCAGGACATTTGCTGTATTCCACTCCAGGATCTGTACATGTAGCTTGGCATGGATTGGCACAGATGCTGTAACTGCTGAATGCTGGACAGCTAAATGCTGCAGAATTAAAACAAAAAACATAAAGAGAACTTAAAATTGAAGCTTAAAGCTTTCAAGTACGACTCAATTTTATTTCAATTTTATGATCATGACAGAGTCCAATATCAGTATACACGCTGCTATAAAGAGACTTTTATAACAACATATTGATATTTTCACTTAAGGAACTTTTACTGAAAACATCAACATAAACCAAAATCCATATTGAGAATACTAGAATATCTATATATCATATCTGATTTTTTTACAAATTTATATTCTTTGTTTTGAAAATGTCAACTTCTATGTACTTATGGTTGTCCTATCGATAACACCACAACATATCAAGTCTAAGGAAAATTTTATCAAATTATGTTAATAATTTTCACTTGAAAGAAAATGATAATTAATTGAGATTGTCAGCATTCATGTATAGGTCGATAGAAAAGATATAAGGTAAAATTTTATGCATATCGAGACAACAGGTTTCCCATTTTAGTATATCCTACAGAACAGTAGCTAAAAATTCATCAAAATGTTCAAGAATTATTTAGGCAGAATCAAAATACTTACGGCAAAAGCTGCTTGACCTCCAAGGATCAATATCATAGCCAAACTCCTGACAGAAGACAGCAAAGTTTGCGATGATATCACAATGCGAGTCCTCTCCCAGGGCGCAGTAATCATACATACAAGACTCATTGAATGAACCAACCTCCTCTCTCAAAGTGCAGTCACCAAATGGACCTGGAAAAAAAGATACAACATATACTTTTCAATAGAAACCAGACAGTAATTAACACTTTGAACCTGATGAGCCAGTATACCGGCACACATGTACATGTGCCGCATTCGCAAGGAGCCGGTTTTTACGTGAACATGACCGGAACTTAATGTGTCTGTCTACCGGTATGGGAAGTTACAGTTTTAAATAGTTTTAATTACATCGGAAGCCATCAATGAATCTTTAAACCCTTGGTCGATATGTCAATTTGCTTTTATTTACATGATAGAGGTGAATAATTCCTCAGATTTTCGTATTTGAACAATTTAGACTATTATAAAATGATAAAATAAGCAAGAGACATCAAAAATCAAAGCAAGTTTAAAGGCTTATAAAACTGATTTCAAACTTTCGGGATGGCCTGGGTCAGCGGTACGTGGATTAACAAGGGTTCAAAGGTTAAAATAATATGTGGGTAATCCCTCCAACTGTTCTACTCTCTTCCCTACTCCCTAATTTTTTCCTTTCTTCCTCATTGTTTTCCCTTTTCTTTTCACTCCACACGTGTTTTCTCTTTTCTTTAATATTTTCCTGACGGATCTCTAAAATATGAGGAACTACAATATGAAAATAATACAAAATGTATGACATACTTGTTTGATAATAAAAAAACAGGTTAGAATACATTGTCAAGCATTTGTTTGATTTAAGAATAAGACTTTTAGGCTCATTCACCACTGTTTTATTACGGATCAGCATTAAGCACATTCTGTACTATGTAACTGTGTGAAATCAGCAAGCAAGGATTTTATTTTTTGCAGTCTTCCAGTAGCACCAAGTTTCACTGCCGCTGACACCTATAACACCATGAAAAATGCTTTTATTTGCAAAAAAACCCTCAAATAATTAAATATTTTGGGTTTTTAGCGTTGGTGACGGGGCGAAAAACATGACCCAGCAAACAGGAAAAATAAAATTAACTTTCAAGGGCCTAATCTATACCTTTTATCTACTTTAATATCTCACCGGTCGAGTTTGTAATAACACTACACAATTGTTGTGCAATGGGTTTGTCGCCATTATCATCGCATGGATGGGGGCCATCCGTTTCGTTGGAGACGCAGGTGTCATTTTCATACAGATCGAAATGCCAACTATTACCAAACTCCTCTTGTGTGTATTCCTGTGAAACATTACATTGATCAAAATAATAATAAGATGTCTCAAATTAAAGTTTTACATAATACACATAGTAATAAATACGGTTTCTGTCGACATGCTTTATGTCGACATGCTTTATGTCGACAAAAAGCATATCTCTACATGTCGACATGAAATCTCAATTGTCGACAAAACTGGGCAAGTAAAATTTCATAAACACGTTATAGCAGTTGAGCTTTAAAGTAGGTCGCATAAATAATTTACTACGTATTAGTTGTTAGTCATTTACAACAGTTTTTAAGGTTATTACGATGGTTCACAACAAAAAAATATCAATTTTATATCATCCATTACACGTTACTTGCCCTAAACTTTTGTACCACTGATTTTGACATTTCACTGGTAATAAATCATCCAATGTTTAGCCCACCCACTACCATGTGGTCTGCTTTGAGGGTTGTGGAGGACACAATGATGCCCTCAAGGCATATTCATGTCCTTCAAGGTATTGAAAAATGATAACTTAGTTGGTTGTGGACAAAATGTTGGATGATTTTTTACCGGTGAAATGTCAAAATAAACGGTACAAAAGTTTAAGGCAAGTAATGTGTAATGCATATCGTCGTACGCGGAAAGGACGAGCACATTATACTATATTATAGATAACACTGAGTCTAAAACGGTCATTAAGCTTATCCAAACAATTTTGTTTTTCCCGCAAAACTTTATGTTGACATAATGTCGATGTCGACAACAAATTATTGCAACATGTCGAAATGAAAAAAACAGTTTGGACAGAAACCTTAGTAATAAACATTCATTTAGGATACCAAACACTATACTCAATAAAGCTTGAAGTATAAAGTAAACAAACAGTCTGTTCCGAGATAAAGCTCATATCCCTTGTAGTCTACAACATTGTGAACTGGTGTTTTTGTATTGTGTAAGAGACTAGCAATGATTGATTATAGGATTAAGTTAGACCAAATCAAAGTACATTTGCTCTTTAACCGATGTTGGACATCTCCAAAGATTGTGGCGGATAAACCAGAGTGCCTTGTCTGCTTTGGTAATGAAAATATTGAAGCAATCATTCCATTTTAGATTATGCGACAGTTCAACCCAAAGGTAGGCATGATGCTTCACAGTTTCTCAGGGATGGTTATGGCTTTTTGTAATTTTGCCTGAATTTGCCTGAAAATGTGAATTTCCCTATACTTTTGTACAGTGAAGATCCAATCATTTAGGCAAAAACTTGAAGATAATCATGCCTGGTTTCTAAGATATCATTTCTCATCTTGTAGGGGTTCTCTATCAGGGTTCTTTTTTTTAAGTATACCATGAATAATGAACAAAAGTATGCTGTTCTGAATCATGTTTACTTAACCTGTTCCTCTAAGGAAAGGTTACGACCTGAAAATACTTGATTCAATAATTTCTAAAATAACTACGTACCTACTGTAAGTCATTTGAAACATCTCAAAACATTTTCATGGTAAACTAATGCAACTTGACACATGTCTGTTGGTTTTGATGTACTCACCAGAGTTTTGTTAGGGTTCAGGAAATCATCATCCGTGTCACCATTATAATTGCCACATAAACCACAGGTTCTGTTCTTGAAGGTTTCGTCAATGTAAACATCAACTGTGCTATCTCCATCCCATTGAACTTCAAGACTGAAGTTGGTCCTCAATATCTGTGAGAATGATGAAAATCAATCAGTTGGAAATCATACTGTTTATGATAAATAGATTAGGGGAAAAATGGTAAACCTAAGGTGCCGCATATAAAATGGAGTTATCGTTTTATGATAAATAGATTAGAAAAAAATTGTAAACTTAAGAGATGTCGGATATAATATGGAGTTATCCCTTGTATTTCACAAGGCCAGTGCCTCTTTTGGGGGTTTCTTGGAAAAATCCACTTCCCCTTGAAGGTAACTAATTTTCACATCAATACACATTGGCAATCAGTCCCAATTGTTTTAATCATTTAAAGACGATCTCGATGATAATTTCCATTAAAAGAATTTTTTTTCAGATGATAGATGATACTCTTACCTTCAAACTTCAAAATTTAGCAATAAAAATTACCATTTATGGGCATTAAAACATCATCTCAAGGATAAGAGTTAGGGTAACCATTATACATACCAGATTTCCTTCTTCTTGAATGATGTCTAACCCAGGAACAGGTTTTGCAGGAGCCAGTGTTATTATGCCGTCGACAAGGAACTCTTGTTCTTGAAGAAAGTCAATACGCTGTTAAAAATAACCGACAACATGGGTAAGAAGGAAATTTGAAAAAGTTACAGTGCAAGTCCCAGTAGGAGTCAGCTTAGCTGAAAACACATATGTGATGGCTCACCCCGAAAGGGGGGGACTTTGCAGATAATATCAATTTTAATTTTATCATTTCACCTGTTATAGCATTTTCTAAGCTATAAAATGACACCTTACTTGTTGAAATTGATCAAGGCAATCAAATTTTACAACAGAAAATCTGCTGGAAATTCTAATTATTTTCTTTATTGCTGCCTATTTTCACCATTTTTTCGAAAAGTGTTCTGTCTCAAAGTCCCCCTTTTCGGGGTGAGTCATCACATATAGAGTGAGACTGGCAAATGGAACTTGTTGGTGTGACTTAAGAAAACTGTTTTGGGTGAGCAAGCTTTTTTTTAAGTGGGAAGTGGGCTATTTTTTCCCTATGGTCCCAGACTTTTTGCGCCCAGTGAGACAGAAAAAAATGAGACTCAGGCGACGACATTTTCCCCAACAAAAGCGCCAGGGTCTTGTCGTATATATTTGTTTGTGTCTAGTACGAGTCAAAATTTATGAAGATAATGATTGGAAACAGACATTTTTGCAAAATAATACATACCCATCCGAAGAAAAACAAGTTCTTCTTTTATTGATAAATTCTTGATTTCCAAATCAAAATCGAAATTAAAATTTTTTATGATACTGGTTCTCTTGAAATTATAAGGTCCAGGACTCACTTTTTCTCAGATTTTTGGCGCCTGGTCCATGTCGGCTTAAGAAAAAGCTTGTGCGTGACCAAGTGTGTCACAAATAGTTACAATCATATACATTTAAGATTATTGGTACTTGAATGGTCCACTCAGATGGACGAGTTGTTAGATTACAGATATGGGAAACTTATAATATTCTTAAATTTTATAACTGTCCACTGATGTTCTACACAATAGGTTGGGAATTCCTGACATCCAGTATAGTAGGGGCATTTTGTACTTTTAGTTTTAGTTACTGAGCAATGACTCAAAATAATTTACCTTGGGGTTAAAGACATTCTAGGATACACTACACTAAACTCTTTCAGCCTTGAAGTATGCAGCATGTAATCAGACTCTGTTACCAGATATTAAAAATCTTTAAAAAAAATAATTTTCTACAACATTGTGAACTGGTGGTTTTGAATTGTGTAATGATTGATTAGGATTGATTAATTAATTGGTACACCTATTTTCCATTTATTTTGTATTTACATAACAGCCTCATCCACAGGGTTGCATACTTTCTTTTGCCTTTCAAGAGAAAACAAGACAAAACTACACAAGTTAAGGTTGAAACCTTGCCCAATGCATTTCAGAGGTTAAGGTCAATCAGTTATAAGCATATTATACACATGCTTAAAAAGGATCCTACACCTTAAGTTAAATTCTAACAACTCGCCAAGCTAAAAATAATACAATGATCACAGTGATGAACTTACCAAGCCAAAGACCAGGATGTACAGCTCATGTGTGTAGGCCACAGACGGATTCTCATCAGATATCAGATTATTCTGGACAACGGTGTACAGCGGATCTTCTCCGCATTCCTGAGACAAGACGTACTGGCATCCTCCCATGTAATCAAACGTGCCGCCATCAAATGTTGTATAATGAGGATCTCCATAGGCATGACAGTGACCTTGCTCTGTTAAAATGCAAAAAACATGCTGACCTTTGCTATTGTACAGTGTAAGCAGGGACGTGGGTTAGCGAAAAGGTACTTCCATCGTGGGCACTCTGGCCTTCGCTCACTTGATAATAATTCTATCATTGTCTGCCCAACACAGGTTATGGGAAAATGTAAAAGGGTAAATATGTGACGGCTGGCTCCGAAAAGGGTGACTTTGCGACAGAACACTTTTCAAGAAACAGGTGAAAGTAGCAAAAAATAAAGAAAATAATAAAAATTTCCTGCGGACTTACTGTTGTAAAATTTGATCACCTTGATCAATTTCAACAAGTAAGGCTTAGAAAATGCTGTACAGTTGAAATGATACATTGATTTTCATTTGCAAAGTCCACCCTTTCTGGGTGAGCCATCACATATTACAACCTTAGTACTGATAGAATCTGCTCTGAAATCCAAAGCACTGACTATATGAAGTGAATTGGTTGTGACGATTTACCTGTAGCGAAATCATAAGCGGTTTGATCAAAAGGATCTCTGATGTAAATGGAAAATTGTTATAAAAAAAACTGATTATTATTATCATTATTATTACAACACCATATAACATTACAAGCGCTTTCCTAACGTGGGTCCATATGGATCCCCCTTGACCATCAATGGGAGGGTACAAGAAAAATTGGGGCAGGCGGGGATGTAAAGGGGTGTAAAATGCATAATTAATTTTACTTGGTCACCTTATTTATTATGTTATCATTTATCAAGTAATATTATCCTACTCAAATATTCTTGTAATGTGGAATAACCTGTACATGTACTAGATCTTACTGCACTCACTTGAGGTCTCTTTGTGACCACAAACAAATACCTCTTCTGACTAGATCTATTTAAGCCTAAAGAGTAATAATAGCAGAGCTTAAACAGTAAGGTTGATTGACCGCATTTATTTAGAGGTTCCACCCATTATGGAAATGCATCCATATCATATGCCTAGCCAGAATTGCGTACCCTGGGTGCGCAATAAATCCTAGTCCAAAAAGGCGACACGGGTCCAGGGGCCGCTAAGGGCACCTGCCAATATCAAACAGGTCGCCAAATGTATTATTAGAAGTAGTTAGGACTACTGCACCTTTTTTCACAATTTTCCCATTGTTTTATTTCTTTTTTCTTTATCTCGTCTTTTTTTGTTGTAGACCCCGGGGTGTGCGTGCCCCTAATGCACCCCCTAGCTACGCCAATGCATAGAGTAATAATATACAACATATTAAATCATCATTTACTGGCATGAGTACCCTTTACTGTAAAGGGCATTAATTTGATAAATAAGTTTAAAGGAGCATAGTCCGATTGCCTCAACATTTTTTCAAACTTTTCGAGATTTTTGTACCAAAATGTTGCTCATATTTTTCTCATTAGCCATGGGAAATTTCATGGCTGACTTATGTTCCATTTTGGAGATTTGTATGAAAATGTGGTAACCATAATCAATTTTATACAGGTAACATATAGGCAGCTCTGAAATATGAAATTGTCCATAAAATCAAAATGGTTTGACCGATTCAGCTAAAATTTGAAATGTAGACCTCTTGAGTGGTTATCTTTCATATGTCAATGAAAACTGTATTTTATGAGATCGGACCAAGCTCCTTTAAGCTCATCAAAAACTTTTTCCCAAATATTTCCAGACTTTTGCTTCATTTGTAATATAAAGGTATTAGCCACAATCACCAAGGTGAAGTTCAACTTTCCTCAACACCTGCTGATTTTATTGCATTTTTAGAAAGTATTCCAACTACTATCACAATCTTCAGGTCTCAATCAATCTTTATTTACTAACTAATATCCTTAACCATTCTTGTTGAATTTGAACATTTATAGTAAAACAGACAATTGTTTGTGCTTTGAATTTTTCACTCTCTGTAGAATGAAAAATTCAGTGACAGTGTTTAAACTTTAAGCTTCTTTTTTACTAACATTGACAATATATTTTAGTGAAGAGATCATGTGTTTTAATCTTCCTAAAGAATGATGTTCACTTTAAAATCAACAGCCGTACATTTGGAATCTCAAACTTAACAAACCCACAGTGACAGGGTTCCTACGGCCATCTAAACAATGGTGAATCTTGCTGTAAGCGCACTATTACCCATAAGGTTTCATACGATTGATAAGAGTTTCCTCTTGGTTTCACCATGGAAATTATAGAAATAAGACTGTTCATAAATGGCAATAAAACAACAAGAAAAACATGAAATCACTAATTTCTAGGGGTTAAAATTGCCCCATAATGGGACAAAAAAATCAACCCCAAACCCAACTTCCTGCTCCCCCTGGAAATCTAATGGCACGCCTCTAACAAACCACATTTAAAGGTTTATGTGGTCATTAGCCCTTCATGACAAATAAATAGAAAAAATTTACTACAAGGCCCTTTGGGGAATACTCAAAATGTTTTGGTAAATTGATCATTTTTTGTCAAAAATAGGGTCTTGAGAACCATTTTTTTCAAAATTGAGGTCATCATTCCAACTCTTATGCTCTCATAAATGGGGTCTTTAAGAACAAAAGCTTAAAATCGTCATCATGGTCATGGGAAGTGGATATTAGGTGGCTAGAAAACGGGTTCTTTACCACACAATATATCTATAACTTCAATATGCATAATTACCATAAAGAGCTATAAAGGGCCCTAAATTTTTACAGTATGTAGATTATAATGATTGCATTTATTAAAACAAAACCATGAAAAGGCTTTCTCCTTCATGATTTGAAAAACAGAATACTTATTTTATTTCATGTATGAAAACATAAAAAAACATGCATGTGCTTTTTATCCATTTTTCTGCAACAACACAAGTTTTTGACAAAATACACTTGAAAACGCTATTTGATAGTCGCATTTCTACATTTTAGTCTGTTTTTACCTAAAACCATTTCTGATCAAAATCGTATACTATTTATAGTATTGCTTTAATACCCACAAATTTATAAGTTACACAATCAAAATATGTGACATGATGGAGGAAAATGGATCACATGTTGGGAATTTTTAATCTGACATACAACCAAGCTACTGAGCATTACAAATGCTATATTTTGACAAAATCTCTCTATAATTGGACATCCCATTCTAGACCAAACAATGATTTAAAAAAAAAACACCTTCACCTTGTTTAGGCTTTCACCAAGGAAACTCAACTTGGTACTTGGTACCAAGTAGCTTACAGAAAGCTTATCTTTAACAGGTCTCCATGATGTTTTTTAAATTCAGTTTTAAATACAGGAGGAAGACCGGAGTACCCAGAGAAAAACCTTTGGAAGGGAGCATGGACTGAAAACCAAATGCACATGAAGCGCCGGACGCAGGACTCAAAAGAAATGCCTACAATTGCATCAGAAGTCAAAATCCGACATCTGGCTCATTTCCCTTGATCATGTCAACTATTTCAAGGAGCTTTCTGTCCTTGATGAGTTCAACCTTGCAGACAATAGTTTTATGTTGACACACCCTTACTTTAATTCCAAGAAGTAAATGGGCTATTACATCTCTATTCTAATCTTTGTCATTAATCCTTGATTATGATTAGACTGCATAAGTAGTGGTGATAATTTCAATTTTGCATTACAATGTGCATGTACTTTAATGAATTGATCAGACCAAAATCTGTGATCAGACTGCAGATCTGATTGCCATAAATGGCTATCACAGTCTCATAATTCTAGTTGCATTTAGGTTTATTATTCAGTGAGAAGAGAGATACTTTAAGGGGAAGGTCACTCATACATAGGGCCCCATATCCTGCCTGAGACACACCGTTATTTGATCACTATTTTAATAGTAAAATAGTGTTAATTTATAGAGAAATTCACACTATTGGTGGTGCTATTATAGGTAAAGGAGACCAAAAATTGAATTTTATGCATGTTCAATTCACATTACTAAATATTTAACTTATGCAATATAATTAATTTCAAACAGCAATTTTACAAAAATTTCAAAATCAGAATTACCTGGTATGTTCAATTTGCTCTATCCCAAAATCTACATTTATTTGACTTATATTGTTGGAAAAAGTGGTGAAAAATGGTATTTCTCCAGGGCCTACTATCTACAAACAAATATCCATTCAAAGCACTATACCTGCAAGTTACTGCATGGAAAACTTATGGCAAGGCTGTTTCAGATATATTTTGATTTCATGCATTTTATTTTTACTTTCAAGAGGGGGCTTTTGTACAACTTAGTTCACTTTGGGTTGAAAGGTTACTTGATGTTGAATTCCTATAGCATATAAATATATCAATTGTTGGTAACAACCTGTGATTTCTTTAATATATATAGCTTTTACAGTTCCATCAAAATCACTGCTAGAAATATCCCTCGACACCAGCATTTAACACATGCAATAAGAAGTCATTGCACAATCTGTTTCATAATGAGCAAGAAACAGCCCATCCTTTCTATCTGCTCTGTGGCTTTCGCATTGTGGATTGAGAGAACGGTATGCTTTCACAAATTTTGAATACATGTTAATTTAAGATATTTGAAGACTAGAGACCCGACAGCTTTTGTAATGCTTTAATTTTACTTGTGTTCTCCTCCATTATGTTTTATGAACAGTTTACCTTATATTTCACAATGTATCGTTAACTGTACGAAGGGGTACTTTAAAAAGTTTTTAAACTTTACCCAGAAAAAATACAGCCGTGGACGTAATTTTATCATATGGTTCTTAAGGCATCTTTACATTGTCACTGCGCAAAGTAACACATTTCTCCCACTCTAAACTACTGTCCACAGACCATCATTGTAAAGATCATCTCTACTGTTTCGTATTTTGATGAAACTCAGCCTTTATAGATGGCCATGTTTTATCACATCATTTTGACAGTATTCAACAACCTATTTCCATAATTTTGGAATCATTGGACAGAGAAGACCCTACCCTATACTATATAATTAAACACATAAATTTTGGCAGTCATAATAGATTTTCTTGGCATTGTAACCATTTAAGTGCAGGGCCTAAATCATGCAGCATGTCTCAATTTTCTCAACGAAGGTTAGGCCTAAACAAAATGGTTTGATTGGTGTAATCCGACCATCCCTATTTTTACCGCAGACCCTAAACATTTTAATTTTTTTTATGTATGGTAAAAAAACCTCCGAATCCCAAATTTGATGGGAATCAATTCATGGGGCCCTGATATATGGGTTGCAGGAAATCAAAAATGACACATAAAAGATGTGTTACAGAAAAAGTGAAGATGTTTTTGTATATGTGTCGTATATTTTTGTGTTCTTGTATGTAAAACAAAACAAAAAAAATATTTAAAAAAAATCCGACCTACCTACCCTATTTTTTTTTCTATGTTACGCCAACCAAACAATTTTCTTTAGGCCTAATGACATTGGAAGCAGTAACTTACCAAGTTGGCAGTTCTTTCCTGTGGTGTTTCGAAGACATCGGCAAGCGTAATTATCCAAATCAATATCCAGGCATACGCCACCCATCACGCAAGGATCCAACCAAAGACATGCTGGGAGAGGTGTAGTCGAATCGAAGTCTGTTGTTGTTTCAAATACTCCTGTAATATTTAGACGAGGACATTGAAATTGTGATTTTATTTATAAAGAGAGTTCTAAGAGTGCGGTCAAAATTGTAACTAAAAACACGGTCCATCTAGTTGTCACTTCAAAATATTAATGCTCCTGGCTGGTAAGTGTTAGTTATGGTGGAAAAGCAAATTGCAAATTTGGAAATTGGTCCCTAGGTACTCAGGACTAGTGCGGTGGGGGACATGTACGGGGTTACAGTGGAGGCTTGATGCTATCATTTGTGTCAAAAATTAAGTCGATCTCTAGATATCTTGTGGTGTTAGGGCAGGGACTTGGTTGGGGATTCGGTTCTGTCCTACAGGGAAGTTGGCAGAAAATGGCAGAGTTCCTTGCTAGTGCCTGGGTACCCAGTATCCTGAGAAACACCTGACAAAATCATGACATCATTGTTTGCTTCAAAATACTATTCTGCGTATTATGCGCATGCACACTCACTGGCGCTCGCTGTACTTATCAAGTCAAAACAAGTGCGTACCAGTACGTGCATACCAGACACCTTAAGTACATGTTTACATTTATGTGAAAAATTGTTTAAGATAAGGAAAAAAAATGCAAATATTGAAAAAAGTATTTTTTTTTCTTACCAGTAGCAGTATTGAAGTCTGTTGTTCCACCAAATGTAGGATTAGTAAATGTGCCTGCATACTCAGTGGTAGAGCCAATGAGGGTTGCTGGTGTTTTTTCTGTGCCTGTTGTTCCAATACCTTCATCTGTTTAGAGCACATGTTATTTGACATTCAAGAAACAATACAAAAATAAAACAATTAGTGCAAAGGTAATAATATGAAACATAAAAGACACATTGGCTAATCCTTAGAAAATTAAACCCTCACAAGGAATCTTCAATATAAAATATACAAATATTGCCTGCTCATGAGGGCAATAGTAAAAACTATTGCCCCGAAGAGACTTGAGACTACGGTATTTACTATTTCCCGAGATAGAAGGTCGAGGGAAATAGTTTGATACTCTCAAGATCACCGAGGGATAATAGTTTTTACTATTGCTAGAATGACAGAGCAGTTAATATAATGTTTTGAGAGGGCAATTTAGTAAAACACAATTGACTGGCTCAAATCAAGCCAATCGGTATAAAATATAAGAGTAAACGATCAAAATAACTTACAGATAATCAAACTTCATAAATCTTTAGCATATACTAAGTGGTGAGGGTACATAAAGTAAAACTTTGATAATAAAAAACTTTTGTAATGTGCCATCAATCTAGTAGTACTATTTTGCAGCGTAGACATAAAAACAAATCAAAGACTACCTTGTCAAAATAAGCAACATTTAACCCCAGACGCCCTACATTACTTGTCAGCTCAGGCGTAGGACGTCCCCCAGACGCCCTAACTAACACAGAAGTATAACTACACTCACTGCCTCTTACCTTCAAAAACACTATCCCAGGCAATGTGTACAGTTCATACAGGTGTATTATGCTGAAGTCTCTTTGAATTTTGTAGAATACTTCTAAAGATAATTTGTTTTTACTTTAGAAGTCAGTTTAGAGGTAAAATGCTTTCAGCCTGGGGCAGAAAAAGTGTGGTTTGGTTCCCACATCGAATCACAGATGTGACCCATCATATCAAAATACTTGAAATTGATTTTTTTATAGGTAAACAAATAACAATCCTTATCTTGTACAGTGCGGACTTGTCACATCATGATGTCATTTAAAATACTGATCAGGCGACAAAAAAACAACCATGTTTTACAGTCGGTCGTTCAAGCAAGTTTTTTTTAAAAAAACATTTTTTTGCCTAAAATAGCCCCAAAATCTGACAAACATGGGAGAAAAGATGTTTACAAGATTTTGGGCCAAAAAACAGCTGATTTTATATGATTTTTTATCAAAACAGAAAAAAAGAAATCTTCAAAAATGCAAATTTAGGGTTGGTCAGCCCGGTAAAAAATGTGTTTTTTTCTGTCACCTTACCGGTAAAAAGGAAATATTTAGGTGTAGAATAACTATTATTGGTATCATAAAATGAGACACATGTTGGTCCCTCTTTAATATCACGAGGCACATGTCATGTGACCTATGTCACTATGTCACTCATCAATGCCAAAGGAGGCAGTTTCTTAATCCGGTTTCCAAACATTTCAAAATCAAAACGTCACATTGGAAAAATAAATAATAATTAGTGTTTCATTGGGCCTCCCAGTGTCGATATCTTTGACGAGACCCCAGAACCATAAAACATCCAAAAAATTGATCAAGATTGAAAAAGATGCATTTAAAAGGTACAGAAATTATAAAATTTAAGCGTTTGACACACTGATGTTATATGCACGCTAGAACAATCTCACAACATCCCCTCTGATCAAAATAAATTATACAAACATGATTTTGCATATTTGCAATCAAATATTATAAATGCCTTATACTCATTACCTGTAACAGTTACAGGAAACTCTGAGGTGACCTCCGTTTGACCCGTTGCTGTTCCAGGATCATCCGTAGTGAGCAGCGTTTGTTGCGATACTGTCCCAGCAAACTCTGTGGTCTGAACCCTAGGTGTTTGCGACTGCGTCCCAGCAAAATCTGTGGTGACATCAACAGTTCGGCCGGTAGCAGTTCCAACAAACTCTGTCGTAGCAGTATGAGGTGAACCCGTCCCTTCAAAATCTGTTGTGGTCTGAAATGGATCAGTGACCGTACCAGGTAACTCTTCGGTTGTTGCCACAGCTTGGGTACTTGCAGTGTGGCCAAATTCCGTGGTTGAAGCCACACCTTCATCAGTTATTGTAACCAAGTCTGTGGTGGATTCAATGCCGCCATCATCAGTAACCGTACCGGGTAACGCTGAGGTAGCGTAGTCTCTAGGAGTTGTCCCAGTCGGTTTCAAATCTGTTGTGGCAGCTGCACTTGCATCTGTCTGTGTGTTCACATCAGTCGTTGCTAGAGTGACTCCGGCTCCGTCTGTTACAGTACCTTCAAAATCAGTGGTACTTAAAAATACATCAGTTGCTGTCCCTTCATAATCTGTTACTTCAGCAAAATTAGTTACTGTAATATCCTCAGATAAGGTTACATTGATATCAACTGTAACTGGTATGGTCACTATTATGTCAAGATGTAAAGAGCAAAAGAAAAATATGTATTAGAAAATTGATTAAATGTAAGACATATGCAGATTGTACAAGGTTGAGCGAACTTGTTTATTTTCAATATTGTAAATTCATATACAGCTAATTGAGGTAGTAACTGAACTTGCCATTGTTTCAAATAAGATGTTTCTATATAAATTTAATTAGTAGATATATTTTGATGAATTTTATTATACAAAAAAGTGGGGTCAAAGAAGTGGGGTCACAAATTGTACCATCCCATTTTTGATGTTGTTATATGTTATGTTTATTATAACAAATTCTAATCGCTGCTGATTTATGACAAGATGCAACCATGGAAATAGTAGAGATTTCCTTGATGAAACATACAGATTAAGGGCGCACCATTAGATTTCCAGGGCAGAGCAGGAAGTTTTTTGAAAAAAAAAAATCCCTCTCCACAGCCAGAAGAAAAAAATTCCCCCCTGAACATGGATAGAATAGGCAGAAAAACAGTACGTACTTTCTAGGAAAAAAATGTGCTCACGAATGGGCGCGAAAAAAAAAATCAACCCCCAACCCAACTTCCTACTCCCCCTGGAAATCTAATGGTGCACCCCTTATCATCTCTTTAGTGAATCTGATCTGCTGATGCTGTAGTAAAGACCATGCTTAGAAGCAAAATGATGTGCCATTGAAGTTTTATGGTGCATATGAAGATAGGCAATTTAAAGTTTACATATAAATGAGTAGGTTGAATTACACTACATTATATCTTAACATCATTTAACAACATTTGGTATATCATATACCTACCATTTTCCAAAGTTTCATTAAGACCAAACAATTCTGAAATATAAAATAGTAATTTGAGACACGTTAGTATTTTATTTTGGGGAAAACTAACCAAAAGGTTTTTTTCTTCAAGCAGCCCCCCCCCCCTATATGGAAGTATAGAGGCCCTGCATGTGACGAGTAATACCATAAATATGGCGGATTGCTCAAATGCATTCAATAGAAGTGTTATACTATTACCAAACACTTCATATTGGCCCATCAATAAAAATGCACCATTATCAGTAGGTTAATTGCAGTATCTTGTTGAATGGACTGCGATACGCCATGTTTACTGGAAAGGTCATCAGTCCAAATCCTTTGTTTGGTATCAATCAATAAAAGCATGCAAGGTCTCTATACAGTTTCAACAATTCTAATGCCCATGACATATTGACAAGATGCAGCTAGCATCCTGCTGGACGATAACGGAGACGGTAAACTTGAAAATCATGACACTGCTAGCGTCTGTTAGCTTCTTAATTGTGTCTAAAATCAAACTAGACGCTAGCTGCGACCTGCTAGAAAGTCATGGGCATTACAGTCAAGGGTATTGCATTTCACCTTGTTTAGGCCTTAGGCTTTCGCCAAGGAAACCCAACTTGGTGCTTGGTACCAAGTTAGCTAAAGGAAGCTTATCTTCAACAGGCTTTGAGATGTTTTTTAAATTCAGTTTTGAATGCAGGAGGAACACCGGAGTACCCGGAGAAAAACCTGCGGAAGCGAGCATGGACTGAAAACCAAATGCACATAAAGCGCCGGGCACGGAACTCGAATCAAGGACCTCATTGGTGCAAGGCGAGGGAACTACCGCTGCGCCAACCCGCTCCCCCTCCATCTATTCACTTCAACTGAGTCAAGTGTGACTGTGACGAAGCAACTGATACATGTACAGACTACATACTTTTATGTAGATATCAACTAAAACGGATAAAGGCAGCAAGTCGCTCGCTATTGCCGTTATTACCTGAAAATGCGCTTTATTCCGTGCGAGTGAAATAGCCTATCTGATGTCGGGTACCAAAGTTGCATTCAAGTCTGCAAAGTTCGGCAAAAACCCATAGTAAATTTGTTTACGGATTTGTTGCCCTTAACAAGATTTGAAATTAACAGTTGCCCTGATGTCTTGCCTGACATTCATTAGCTAGGGCAACACAAGATATTGCATGCTTCCCATCATGAATTGCTTCCTATGGGATAGTTTGAACATGTAATAATATTTATTCAAATCACTTGCAATTTACAAACATGTGAAAAATGTACAATGTCATACACAAAAAAATCACAAAACAATTTGACTGAAACAATCTTAATTTTAACAATACATACACAACTAATTTGGTAATGTAATATATGCCTAGATCGTAAGATTACGACAATGAACTTGAACTTTGGGTCACTTCATCACTAACTACTCACATTATTTCCTATACACACAGTCCCAAAAGAAGCGAGGCATGATGGGAAAACTGTACATATCTTCTCTAAGCAACGACCATGTTATTCATGGCATAGGGACACTATACCCTGGGGGGGGGTACTTAGTGCAAAAGAGGTTATGGGGATATGCCACAAATTCAGGCTCTCTGTTATTTCAATCAGTCTTTTTTCTTCACAAAATGTGGTACTTTGATTGCTTTCTTGTTAAATTTTTCCAAACTTTGCGCCAAATGGCACAATTTAAATTTTCTTCACAAAACTTAAATAAACTTTGTGCCTCAAGTTTGGGCAAAAGCATGCAATTTGGGAATAAATCTGACTCAAATTTTTCTTGAAAATTGGTATTTGGACCCGGGGGCGCTCGAAGAAAAAAATGGTACGCATGCTCATCAGAGCACCCTAAAATCGGACCCTAAATGTCGTAACCATGTACATCAAATTCCAACCTTAATGGCGCATAATATTCAAAATCATACCCCTAAATGTCGTAATACATTGAAATTGACCCTAAATGTCGTAACGGACATTTGACCCCTTAATTGCATAACACACTGTAATGGCCCCTCAACGGCATAAAACACATGTTCTGCCATAAAAAACATGAATATAATACATTGTATGCCTTTCCTGTTGTATAGTTGATGAAAAAGTGATATTATAGTCCAAGATATTGTAAAAAGAAGATGTCGAAAGTTACCCTAAAAAGGCACCCCTTTTTCTAAAGACGTCGACGACGCCAATGAGCCCAAATCTGACCCTTTTTCTGCATTTTTTCTGACGAGCATGCGTACCACTTTTTTCTTCGAGCGGATCCCCCGGTATTAGGATGGGTGGCTTTTCAAATTTTGCATACGCATGTCCCATCCAAACCAAATTTGGGTACCCCTTCCCCCAGGCCACTACAACACTGTCTTGGGGAATGGAGATGGGTGCAATAATCTAATACTCACCAAAATCACTTAGTCCTAAGCTCCCTGTGAACAAACAAACAAACAAACAAGATTATAACTCATTCATACCTCAATTTCATTGTAACTTTTCATTTGCAGTTTCAGTGTCTATTATACAAATATATACTGACTTGAAGATCTCTGGTTAAAACTATGGGCCTGAAGTGACTAAAATAGCTTGATTTTAGTCACTGAAGGACCATAGTTTTAATCCAGAGATCTGAAAAATGTCAGTATATATTTGTTTTATATACTGTATTAATAAATTTCTAAAATTATTA
>JXSR01S003136.1:84774-99540 GCA_000969725.1 Ophiothrix spiculata | reverse complement strand
AGAGAAACAATTTGTGAAATTCTAAATAACATGTCTTCCTACAGAGTTAAAATTAGGTTATAAATAATGATTAAAACTAGTCCTTGTGACCAATATTAAAGGTGTAGTTCCTATTTTAACATGTGTATAATCTACTTATGTTATAACTGATTGACCTTGACCTCTGAAATGCATTTTGTGAGGTTTGACTCTCAGTTTGCTTCTTGTAGACTCTTCAGAGGCAAAACAAAGTATGCAACCCTGGGGATAAGGCTGTTATGAAATTACATAAGAAACCGAAAATAGGTATACCAATGAACTTTACACTTTTTGCTATATCTCAAAAACTATTTGGAATTTGGAGGTCAGATTTGAAGATTTACAATTAGAAAAATATGGGCTTTCATTTGACATCAAAAAATGCAATACTTCTGGTTGAGATCTGGAAATGAGAATGTGATCAGAACCTACACCTTTAATATGTAAAAAGCCTACCTGCTTGGTCACATTTCCCCTGTTTTTACTCTATTTGCATCTTAGCAAAATTGTGGCAAAATTTATCCAAGGTAAACTGCTCAAATTGACTTTAATACATTGTAGACTTGTTAAAACAAATAGGCCTATATATAGAGCTATGAAAATGTTGACAAAATATTCAACTTCTAGTTTTCCAAATGTGTGTACTTCTTCAGTTATGTCTAGTTCGATTAATAGAACCCTCGTTTTTTCGGGTGACCCAAACCAACATGGGGGATATAACTACCAAGTCCAGTGATCTAGAAAGCCACTTCACTACCTACCCCAAAAATTGTTTTTTTTTTTCGGGAGGGACGATCAGTCTGCTATGCGATCAGTCTGCTATGTAGAACTCAGGCTTTCTAGTAAAGTGGTATGATGTGGATATTGTGGATATTGTGGATAGTAACATGGAAAAAATCAAGGTCCTAGGATAGGACTAATTGTGTCTACAAGTATACAACCTACTCAATTGCAATCTGGGACTAAAAAAAATCTTAATGTAAGAAAAGTCTGTTGATATTTACAACCTAGCCGCATTAATTGTTCACTTTCCATATTTCAAATAATTATCTCCTGCAATTTGACATAATTTTCCAATATAAATGAGGTCATCAGCTTTTATGAGAGGAAAACCATCACCGAACTATCTAATTTCAGTACACTGTGAACAAAACTGTCTAACTACGAACAACCCCTTCAATTCAAGGTTTGTGTACATGTGCCAAATCAACAGGGACATTCTAATTTTCTGCGAATTTACTTCATGGTCTGCACACCAGTGAAAGAGCTGCATAACCAGGGGGGGGGGGTGATCTTAGAAATAATTTGTACCGAGATGCTCAAAGTAGACTTTAGAATTTTGACCATCTCTATACCTCAGAAAGCGTTTTTTGCATCTCATCTCTGTACTTTTTTTCTAGGAAAAGCACCCAATTTTGGGCAAATATTGGGTGCTTTTTTTGTAAAATTAAAATTCCAAACACGCACAATTTTGCAAATTGTGCGCGTTGGGTCACCCATCAATATACAAACAATTACAAAAATGCACCTCAATAACTTTATCACCCCCATATACCATTTGTCAGTAAGACAGTCTCGGATCTAGGATCTGAATTTTACGGGGGGCGGAGAGTGTGTTTGTCCAGCTTTTATAACAAAAAATTGACCAAATTAGGCTGATTTTGCAGGATTTTGCCAATTTTACAGGGGGCACCCACCCCTTCCGCTCCCCCCTGGATCCGCGGCTGTTAAGACATCCCCATCTCCCCACCCCAAGGTGCACAGCACCTCTAAATCACCCACTGTCATTGAGATCTGTATCATGCGTGTCACTTTTCTCAAAAATGTAAGCACATTTTGGTTAAATTTGTAACATATACCGGTCAAGGAATCTTACTAGCTAAAACTCAATTTTGATAGAGACGTTGAGGATGAAAAGTGGTTCATGATCAAATTGCCCCTTTATGTGCAAGAATTGATATTCAGGTTACAGTAGGCTTACAAGAAAAAAACTGATACAGGCCTATGGATTACGCTATAGTGAGGATCACTATCCAGACATCTGCCAGAATAGGTGGTAGAATATATGTGATGACTCACACCGAAAAGGGGGACTTTGCGACAGAACACTTTTCGAGAAACACATGAAAATAGGCAGCAAAAAACAAAGAAAATAATAAGAATTTCCAGTAGATTTTCTGTTGTAAAATTTGATTGCCTTGACCAATTTCAACAAGTAAGGTGTCATTTTAAAGCTTATAAAATGCTGTAACAGATGCAATGATAAAATCAAAATTGATATCATATCTCAAGTCCCCCCTTTCGGTGTGAGCCATCACATATATCAATGCCGAATTTGGAATGTAAGTTTTTTATTCTTGACGCATTTGAAATGAAATTTACATCAGTTGTAGAAAACATTTCAGCAACTATTCCGATGCCAAAATTTGATTTCCTATAATTTTTGCAAAAGTAAAACGAAAGCGGGTCAATTTGAAAAAATCACAAAACAGGTAATTTCTAATGAAAAACTTGTTTTTTGTCACACTTTGAAACACATTAAGTATTTTGTGTATAGACCTATAGATTGAAACATGCATCAAAAATAATTTTACAATAAGCAGTTTTGTTTTAAAGTTATGCAAGCTTTCTCATGCACATACTAGAAAACTACTGAAGCAAAACCTTGCAAAAATAAGACCCAGGTACCTCAAATACTTGACATAAATGTCAGTTACAAAAACTGGAAATTGTGTCAGAACTCTAATTTTCACTTCAAACCAAAAACATGGAGATTAGGTCCTTTCTTAGCTCTAGTTCAGAGCTGAAAATAATATACTTATAATACTACATATGTACCATTTCTATATCACTATCTGGCTCTTCTAAACAATGGAAACCACCCTAGGATTTTGTATCAAAATCACGTTTGATTTTTTTACTCTGGGAGGATAGAACTCTGAAAAAACAGCTGACTTATAGAATTGTCTGAGGACCAACTGTTATCATTTTAAATTCATTAAAATCTCAGTCAATGTAGACCTAGTATTTCTGGGCCTAAACCTGGTATTTCTTGAACCAATATGTATTTTGAAATTAAAGGAATATTGGAAAAAGGTCCTGTATGGACTGATCAAGGCCTCGACAGACACTGACCTTCCTGATGTTCACTGTACTGTTGATAATTGAAGCAGTTATTGGATATTTTTTCAAGATATTATAAAAGATTATGTAGGCATTAAGAAAAGCTTGAATATAAGACTATTGACCCTTGACAAAAATCATGACATATACTGGGTGGGTCTCATATCTGTCTGGTTCAAATATGTTCATAGTGGGGGGGGGGGTACTCAGTTTTAGATCAGTAGACAAGTAGGCCTAAACCTTGATATCTATAGGCACAGTTACGTATTTATATATTTAGATCGTCTAGTGCCCGCTACTTTTTAACCAAAGTATTCTAACTATGTAAATTGTAATGTAGGGCCTACAAGATCAATTTGATGACCGATAGGTCAGGAAAGCAAAATTTATGAAAAAAAATTTGTAAAATATTAGGGGCCTATGATTGACAAAGGTCCTTTTTGTAAATGACAGACCAAAATGGCAACTGTTTCTGGCCACACATATAGATCTGCCTTTCTAGTGAGAACCCCCAACCTGAGTGCATACGCATATCTTTAAAAAATTGATGCCTATTCTTGTATTATTATATACGCCTATTATTTGAATCAATTAGGCCAATCTTACCTAAACCTTTCTTGTGTAATAAAGGCCTAGGCCTATGCATAATGATTTAGATTTTTGAGCAAGAAAATTTGATAGGCCTATATGTGTGATCAAAAAATGTGAGCAAAGTTGAGCCAAAACTGGCTTAGAACCAAGATATGACATATTCAAACAAAATAGGTTTGGTCCTATCATACAGTGATAAAACTGATCCAATGTCTAGGGCCTAGGCCTATATCATGGAAGAAAAAAATCCTGTTTCGACTTTTTTTTCTCAAATGACTGTTGCCAATAGCAGGGCCCAACAACCTGCTTATAGTTCTCGCTAGCTCAGTTGGTTAGTTCTCAGACAGCTAAACATGGGCTCTTTACATTCTATCCATCGTTTTGTGTTCGAGTCCAGCTGGAGCTGAGTGTGCGAAAACTGTATACTCTATGAGGGTGTGAATTGCTCAAGCTAGGGTTGCGCCAATTAATGTAGGCCGCAGTAAGCCCTTTGGCCCAAGGGAGTCCAATTAGTGATTTAACCCAATGATTAGAACTGCTCTGTAAAGTATGCGGAGGCCAAGAGGAATTACATGTCAGGAGAGCCGTGTAGTGCAATATAAATCACCTGCAATTTTGTTCCACTAGCCCTCAAAAGCTCTCAAAATAAGCTTATAATATTTACCAAGAAAATCAAAAGCTAGTGAAAAGTATGTACAGTGTCCTAGAAAAAAACTTTGCATTCCTTGCATGTAAAGTTTATGGCTTTACCAGATAGCCAGGTTTAATTTATAGTCATGAAACAGACTTCAATATTAGGCCTATAATGTTCATTTCATTTAAATCGGTAATCTAAAACAGAAGCTTTGTCAAAATATTTGAATGAAAAATTTTCTGGTCCAATTTCACAATTCCTCTTGAATGAAGCTCTGAGAAATGTTCTTGATCTGCTCACGCAACCGTAACAATTTATCACCCATGTAGCCAGGATTGCGTACCCCGGGGTGCGCAATTAATCCTAGTCCAAAACAGAGAATGGTCTAGGGTCCACTAGGGACACCTAGGCTATATCGGAATGGCAGCCAAATGTACTATTAACAGTAATTGGGACTACTGCGCCCTTTTTCGTTGTTTTCCGATTGTTTTTATTTCTTTTTTCTTTATTCCATTTTTATTTGTTGTAGACCCCCGGGGTGCGCACGCCCCTTCCGCACCCCCCTGGCTACGCCAATGTTTATTATGTGCATGCTATCTCTTATCTATGCTGACAAAATGAACAAATTTGATGAAAAAATAAGAGATATATGATAATTTTTCTTAGCTGACCATGCTTATTCTGTTCAGAAACACCCCTGCTTTATGAGCAAAAATCATAAAATTGGACCAGACAAAAATCCACCAAAATGATAAATTAGATGTGCGCAAAAATATCTAAGCCCAAATATGTATAGGCTTCTTTGTTGCTTTTTGCATGTTCTGCTATTTGTAAAGGGGGGGGGGCTTAGTTTCATGATTTTGTCAGGTCTTCAAATGTGAAACATGAAACTGCTGTCAAGCTTTTTCATAAGCTGACTTGGACCAGGAGCCAGAAATCTGAAAAAGTGGCTCCCGATCTTAAGATTTTTCACAAAACAAGGAGCTGCTTTTTCAGGACCAGGATCAGGAGCCATTTCTGAAATTTGATCCCAATTTTGATTTGGAAATCAAGAAGTTATCAATAAAAGAAGAATATATTTGCAATTTTGATTATCTTCTGATGATTATGCATTTTTATCAAAAAATGCCTATGTTTCCAATCATTTCTTCACACATTTCTGGCTCCTGGTCCTTACAGCAATACTATAAGATTTGATCAAAAATGTTTTATAGTAAAAACAGCATAAATAGGAGGAATATGACTATCTTAAAGCGTTTTTGAGTGTATTTTCTGAAAAAAAATTGTTTGCCATCAAAAAATGGATAAAAAGGACATGTATGCTTTCCTATACTAATACATGTATGTGGAATTAAATTTGGGATCCCGAATTTAATTCAACAAATGGCCATAACAGAAAAAGTAAGCATCTTTGAGCCAAATCGTTTGGAGGGTATTCATATCTACCAATAAGCCCAAAAAATCAAAAGTCATGGGTGAGAGGGGGGGGGGGGGGCTTTGCTTTAAGATTGCCAGAAAACCAGGAGCTGTTTTTTCAGGACCAGGAGCCATTTCTGAAATTTGATCCCAATTTTGATTTGGAAATCAAGAAGTTATCAATAAAAGAAGAATGTTTTTGATTATCTTCTGATGAATATGAATTGTTTTTAAAAAAATGCCTAGATGTTTCCAATCATTTTCTTCACAATTTTAAATCATACTACTAGGTACAAAATTTGTATATATGGCAACACCCGGGCCTATAGTTCTTCACAAAAAACGTTGTACGTGTACATGTGCCTGTTGGACTCCAAAACACTGACCATCTCTATACCTATTTTTGGTTCAAAAACCCACCCATCAGTATACCAATCTTAATGGAAAAGCTCCCAATTCTACTCAAATTGGGTGGGGTTTTTTGCAAATTTTCCCAAAAGCACCCAATTTATAAAAATTGGGTACTTTCATCTGAGATGAAAAACACCCCATTGATATACCAAAATCCTGGAAAAATCACCCCAAAAGGCAGGCACATATACGTATACATGTACCTTATCAATGTAAGTAACCCCCCCCCCCCCCTGGGTTTTCACTGTGGCCCAAGTAAAGTGTGCAGAGGCCACATGGAATTACAAAATCTGGGAGTTATAGCGCACTATAAATCCCTAGTATTTGTTCATATAGGGCCTAAGTTCAATTTCCCTCTTTTCTTCTGAGGCTTTCCCCACAAAAGGGCTGACTATGCAAAAGTGTAATAATCTAGCTAATTATTCAGAAGATAACTAATCCATTGGAAGAAAAATGTAACCCTGAATAGCACATATACCTTGACATGTGATCAACATAATCTTCTTTTAAACATTTTGTAATTCAGAGGAATTGATGTACATTTATAATAAGGGGCACACCATTAGATTCCCAGGTTGGGAGCAGGAAGTTTTTGAAAAAAAAATTCCCCCTTCACAGGCAGAAGGAAGAAAATTCCCCCTGAACATGGATAGGGAAAACAACAGTAATTTCCAGGAAATTAAATTCGCTCCGAAATGGGCCTGAAAAAAAATCAACCCCGAACCCAACTTCCTGCTCCCCCCTGGAAATCTAATTGTGCCCCCCTTGGTATGCATACCTTCATCACATGAAACAGTGGCAAATTTTACACTTAACAACAGTTTTTTGTTTCCTCAATAAATTTCTTGCAAGTGATCTATTTCCTAATTTATTGATTGCCAATTTGGTACAAAAAGGGAAGTCGCAAATCAAACTGATCATTCGAATTTGCATAAAATTACAATATGACAATTTTAACTTGCAATTTCAAAGTCTTGGTCAAGTTATGGTCAAACTTGAAAACCCTTACAATGGTTTTACCATGGAGGTTTTATAATATAATAGCTCCATGGTCTATAAAGATGAATTTGTGAGGGTCTACAGCATTTGACTGAAACAGCCGCCATTAAAAAGATAAGTAAAAAATTCCTTCAAATAAACGTCACACCATTCGCAGCATGTCTTACAAATTGTTTTGACCGTAACTTTACCACAAATTTTTCCACAAAAATATGTGTCCAGGTTTACCCTTGGTAGATGCTGACTGAACATGAACATTCAGTTACTGTCTTTGAACTCGATGTGATATAGATAGGTGTTGATTTGATGACAGTTCAATTGTTAAAAACATCAAAAATTAAATGAATCCTTTAAAGAGGAAAGCAGGGTCTTGATATTTGAATGTTTTAGCTAAATTTTAACACCTTTTTAGCATTTTTGCAACAACAAAAAAAAAAGTGGTGCGTTACCAAAAAGCGAGGATGGAGGGGACGAGAAACAACTTTATTTTTTTATGCGGCCTTAGATATGACGGAGCACATAAATGTGACAAAATGAATGCATAAAACAAAGATACCTACCTGCTGCTCCTGATGATGAGGCGGAACATTCTGATCCTGCAATATAATAATTTAAAAAAATGGTTGTCAATTCTTTTATTAACTGTATTAACCACCACTTTGTTTAAAAGTTTTTGATCAAAATTTTCCCGCTATCTGGTAATTGACTGTTATTTTCTAACATATGAAGTGTAAATCAAAAATTTGAATTTTATTTTTTTAATTGATCTTGTGTATGATTGTGTATATATACCAGTACTGACGCTATATATCAAGAAAGAATCAAAAATTGGTTCACCCAAAAATTGGTTTGTAAAACATTCCTTTCACATCATAGATAGCACATAAATCAAAAAAAAAAATTGACATCATAGATAGCACATAAATCCAAAAAAAAAATTGGAGTTTGCATTAGATCTCCTGAATCTAGTCATTTTTAGAAATTCAACTATGGCAGGGCAGTGCCATTTTTAACCCACCCTTTTTATTTTTAACCCACACTTTATATATGAAAACACCCTTTATACTGTTAAGTAAAGTGAAAACCCACCCGATTGGCCATTTTAGATTTGACTGCAGTGCACCACAATGTATGTACGGTACCATGTCCAGATAATTTGGAAGTCTTGATTTCATTGTGGGTGAATCATGATCAGTATGCATAGAGAGGAATTTGCTTCAAAACCTTAGTTTCAGTGAAGAACACACCGTATAACTCGAATCCACCCTTTTTACAAAACCACTCTTTATAAACATGGAATAAAAAAAAAAAACCTTTTATCTATATTCTTGATTTTGAAAACCCACCCTTTCTAAAGCGTGGGTTACCAACTATGAATACCTACCTTTCATACAGGCCTATGATAATTTGAAGCGATAAAGAATGTTTTTATACAAAACAATTTTATACCTTTTTCTAACAACTAAAACTGAATTGTAGCATTAAAAAAGAATGAACACCAAAGTGTGGACTGAGAAACATAAACATAAAATACTCAAAATGTGAATGGAGAAACATAAACTAAAAAACATTAAATGTGAATGGAGTTCACATAAAACTGAATTTCATGAGTCAAGAGCCTGTAAATATTACAGATTTTTGCTCATGCATGTGATATTTTTGGAGGCATTTTCTTGCCCAATTGATCCCACAAACTAAATATCATTATCTCAATAATTGACAGGATAAAGCATTAAAGTTCAATGTAGTCATGACATGGTAGTGTAACTTCTGGAAGCTTACCATTCGTCTTCTAAACTTGTACTGATTAGTACTTTCAGGCTTAAAAATACGTCGAGGTTTATTTAAAATACTTACGCTTTCAGTTTATTGCTCAAACTAATTACCATTTGATCTAAAGTCAGACTGTAAAATGATAATTTTATATGGAAAGTTTTTCATTACATGCTTACCCACATGATTTTGCCATATCGTTCATAAGGGCGCACACAACTGAGGACGAAGTAAGCGCGCAACACTAAATATTTAGAAACGACAGCTGTCATTAACGAAAACGGATAAAGGCAGCAAGGCGCTCGCTGATTGCGGTTATTACCTGAATGATGTGCTTTATTCCGTGTGCGTGAAAGAGCCTATCTGTCATTTAAAGGTCATAATACGTATACAGAATGTCTGCTTCTTCTGAACTGTGACGGTTCAGGCTAGTCCTAGCTCTGACTAAAGCCGTGTATTTTCCACTGGTCATACTGAGCAGTAGAATATAGCCAAGCTACAAACCAAGTAGGCCCTATCTGGATACTCCCTGGCGGTCGGGTTGACCGTGTACCTAGCTGCTTAGTCACTACACTGCAAGAAAGTTGGGCAATTTTGGGGTGATTTAGCCCAACTTGATGAAGTATACATCCCTGCCAACGTTGGGCATAACAAATTAAATAACACTGTTGGGCACACATCCTTGCCCTAATGTTGGGCAAAATTATTTGAGCGGGAACGCGAGTCCATCTGCCATCTGCGGGGTAAATGCGATACAAAATTTTGCAAAAGTGTCTGATCTACGCAAGGAAGTTATATAACTTCCTTACTTCCTTGGATCTACGGCGCTTTTTTAGTTTGCCCAACAGTTGGTAGGGCCTAGGGATGTTTATTTACATAACTTGCATTGACTTGTAAATTGATTTGGTCACTGGATTTATATATACGCGGATCAAATCAGCGGTTGTTCCAAGCGCTGATTCGGTCGGCGTAGGATTTATATTGGTCTGAGGATTTAATAAAATAAAGGGGAAGGGTTAGTCGAGAGATCTGGGTAAGATCTAGCTAGTCCTGGCATCATCACTTGGCTTAGTGTCAAGTTATGGTACCAGGACTAGGTTCCGGCAAGACAAAAAGATGGATCTGTCAGTGAGGATCTTCCCAAATTAGGGGATCATTTGGTGAGATAATGATGAAGAATACGATGTCTTAAAAGCCATCAATGTTTTGAAAAAGGGGGTCATTCAGTGATGTGATATATAGTGCAAATTTGAAGGGCTTCCATTGATGTGCTATTCAGTATCGAAGTGTTACGTGTCATCCGATTATCATCCAGACAACTGGATCACGCTTTCTTGTTTTGAACCATGATCGAAATGATCACCACACAAAAGTATTGCACTTGATGTGCGTGATCCAGTAACTGGATGAGTTACGTAATCACTTCGATGCTGAATAGGGCCTACCTTCAACGTGTTCAAATGGAACACCTGTAAATACAGGGTGTATCAAAATTATTAGAACTCAACTTTGTGATTTCTTTACACACAAAATCTATACATGTTAGCATACTTTGTTTACTGATAGTGATACAGAAAGATCAATTCAATAGCTTTCATTTAAAAAAAGAATTTTGAAAATTGATGCACGCAATCGGACTTTACGTCTGATTTATAGAAGAAATTATGTCTTTTTACAAACGCGCTGCACGGGTAATAAATAGCTTATGTCAAAGCAAGATATCCAAATTGAAAGTGTTTAAACACGTGGTCAGTCACGTAGAATGGCACAAGACATTTGAAATGAAATTGTTTTTCATACAGCATCAAAGCCACAAATTATCAGGAAACAGGCAGAATGAGTGTTGTGTGGTGTTTTGTTTTCCTAGGAAATTTTCAAATTGAACCGAGTTCCGTATAAGTGCATGATTTGCCAGTTTGCGACATCAGAAAGTTATCGTTAAATGACAATGAACATGCAATAGGCCTCACACAGGACTAAATATGGACTATTGCAAATAATTATTTTAATAGATTAAGCATTTCTGCAAATTATTTACTGCCATAGATATGTAACACTTTCTATTTAATCAATGATAGCAAGTATTTAGTATAATCATTTTAATTTTAAAAGTTCTTTTTTCATGAAATGAAAAGTCAAACAAGCTTTCAACATTAGATTTTGGCAATTTTGAAAGTAAATTTATATTTTAAGGTAGAAAATATAACTTAAAATCTCTTGCAAACTTGACGAAGTTATTGTTTTCTGTCTTCATTGAAATGGGAAGCCAGCAAATCAGATCCGTGGCGATTTTTCAAAACTGGTGCCTTTACAGAATCATCCCGTTCTTAGAAACGAAATGACAAAATGCTCTCATTCTTTATGCAAATTAAATACAAAGAAATGTAGGCCTATACTACCAATTAAGATAATCCCGAGTTTCAAAATGGAACGAGAAGTATTCTTATACATTTATTTATTCTGAGTACTAATCATTTTGATACACCCTGTACCATGAAATATTAAATGATCAAGAGGAGTTATCACTAGCACTCACACAGAACCACTGCCATGAATATGGCAAAATACATGGTAAACTCACTTTTGAACATCATCAGCTAGACATAAGACCAATGCAAAATGAATGCTGCATACCATAATTGATCTGAAACCCTTCCAAATAAAGACCAAAATATGTGGTATTTTATTAGTGCATGTTTTGAAAACTTTAAAATAAGTTCATTTAGTGTGAGCATTTGCATGCAAGAATGTATTCATGAAAACTATTGTGACAAGATTCATTCAGTGAGAGCAAACAGTGATTAAAGTTTTAAAAATTGGGCAAACTTGAAAACTAGTGAGAGCAACTGGTGGCAAATGAAAAGGATGGTGATTCAGTGAGAGGTTTGAAATTTGATCACGATCAACCAGATCAGGTTCTCGGCGGTGCTGATCAACAAAGTTCAAATTTTAAACACAATCATGTGATAAACATGATAAATTAGGTACCATAAATATAATCATGATAATGTAAAGGAATCAAAATTGTTGTAGACGTATGCTACATCATGTACGCGAGTTAGCTGCGTTCAAATTTTAAGAATCAAATAAAGAAGACGGCAAAATATCATATTTTGAATATAAAATTGATCATGGATCGTGATATAAGCCTACATTTTAGCATTGGGCGTTTTAAAATAGAATCTAGTAGACCGTATATCACTACATACAATGCATGGCCTATCGTAACTTACCACTCCCGTCGCATCTTGGTATATAAAATGTGAATACTGCTACATATAGTAGAAAAATAGAAATATATAAAGATCCCTTGATCATTGTTTTCGTATCCTCATTGCGTTTTGATTGTGGCAACAGTTTGCCGACACACTCCCACGATGTAATCCGCTCCAGAAAATTGATTACAAAACTTTTACAAAATTTCCATTTACGTAAAAAACCTCAACACAGGAGCTGGTCTTCCAAATTAGCCTCTTCATGGAATTTCTCCTTGTCCCCTGTCACAGAAAAGCCCAAAGAGCATGCGTATTCTACGGCTGATTTAATCAATCGAAAAATCCTGATTTTAAAGAGGATCAGTAATGTCCAGAAATGTTGTCCTTGGATCATGAATGTCCATTTTGGAGTGGACGGCCTAACTTTACATAAACCCACGTTTGATTCGCTCTAATAACTATAGGATTTCTTATGTAAAAGAAGACCTTCTCTTTAATAGCTTTATTTGCACGGCAGGAGTAGATTTTATAAAAGATCTAGTGGACCATGCGAAATCAAAGACGAGGATTTTATTCAGATTTCGTAAGTAAATGGGTGTCATATCGGGTGGAGTCACATTTTATTATAATTTGTTTATTTATTTGCTATTTTCTTTTAATTTTTAGTATTTTTGCTATGGTCAGCTAGTTTTTTTTTCCTTCTGAAAATCCCGTGTGCCCGGGGGGTGTACTTACATTGACGGAAGGTACGGATATGTGCCACCCTAAAGACCCTTTTCAAGCCTCCTCTTCAGCTTCCCAAGATGCCCTTTTCAAGATTACTTCAGTTTCGAAGATCCCATTTTCAAAGAAAATGACTCAAAAGTGTGTTTTACTACTGGTATGTTTTCAAGCTAACTTTGAGCGATTTTCAGCTCAAAGAAAAAATCAGTTCCATAGACCCTATTTTTGACCAAAAGTCCGTTCCGCAAGACCCAATGTTGGATATCGCGGATCTCACATATCTACCATTTTTTTTGAGTACCCCCCCCCCCCCGGGCCGTGTGTAACCATGAATGTCAAGTCGCTATATCAATTTTGAATCCTTGTTAATGTATAATTATAATGATGCTGAAAATCAAGGCATTGGCAACTTTTTCAAGTTCAAATTTACTGACGAGACTGGTCCAAAAGGGCATGAAAGGGAGTGATTAAGGTCATCGCTACAAACTAAGCCTCATGCTCCCACACATGAATCGATCTACTCCCGGGAATCTTTTCAATCATTTTTTCCGGGCTTCCACTCCCAATTTTAGTAGAGACACCAGCTATATGTTCAAAGGAACTGCAACTGTTAGTGTTAGTGCATAGATGAGGGATTCTTAGAACACCGCATCCCCCATGGAATACTATGATAATTATTTTATATCCCTGGTAAAAATCGAGTACACCCGGGAGGTCTTCAAAAACAAAAAAACAAAACAAAATATACGGGTATATGTACCTGCCGGAGTTTGAAAAATTGACATAGCTATACCCTGGAGAACTAGTATCCATATTTTAGGTTTTTTCCTGGAAAAAATGGCAAAGAGGCTGATTTCAACTGATATAATAGGTATAATGTGTAAATATTTACAGAAAAAAAAGTGAGGAAGTGTAGGGGCTGGGGAACCTTTTTTCGGGGGGTCATTGAAAATAGGGGTCATTTGCCCAAAGTTATGCCTAAAGTATGTCGTATTTGACATCAAATTAAGGGAAATGTAATTTAAAACACTGGTTGATTTTTTTATTTTGTTACTTTATCACCTTGTAAAAAAATTTAACTAAAGACATTATGACCCAAAAATCAAGATTTTTCGTTAAAATAGGTCAAAATTTAAAATGTTGCTATTATTATCATCTCTAAAGTAGGTTTTATTTAGAAAAAAAATAGCAAAGAAGCTGATTTCAACTAATTGTGGAAGTTACAGGTGTCAATATTTACCCCCAAAGAGTAAGGAAGGGTTGGGGCTTGGGAACCCGTTTTTAAAAGGTCATTAAAAATAATGGGTTATTGGTCATAAGCTACGCGTAAACATTGGTAAAATATGTCGTGTTTGATATCAAATTAGGGAAATGTAATTTAGAACTCTGGGTGTGTTGTTTATTTTATTACTCTATCACCGTGCAAAATGTTACACCTGATTAAATATGTTATGACCTAAAAATTATGTTAGATGTTTCGTTAAAAATAGGTCAAAATTCAAAATTTTGCTATCATTATCCCTAAACTATGGTTTATCTAGGAAGAAGATGGTAAAGAAGCTGATTTCAACTACTTGTGGTATTTTCTAGACGTCAATATTTGCCTAAAAGAGGTAAGGGTGGATGGGAGTTGGGGAACCTGATATTTAAGGGGTGGGGTTCATTAAATATATAGGCTATTAATTCGAAATTATGTTTGAAGTGCGTCATGTTTGATATCGAATTAAACGAAAATAAAATAAAAATAATGATGTTCAATTTGTTACCTTATCACCTAGCAAAAATGCTATACCTGATTGAAGACGCAATGCCCTGAAAATTGTGATTTCATGTGCAAAATAGGTCAAAATTCAAAATGTGGTA
>JXSR01S003134.1:42938-58893 GCA_000969725.1 Ophiothrix spiculata | reverse complement strand
GCAGAATGTCTCGGCTGAGGCGGAGTTCCCACTGACGCTACCAGAAGAAGCATTCATCAGTGACTTTTTCATGTAAGAAATTGTTTGCTATTTTTTTCAACTTTTGTGTATGAGTTTAACATCTGTTTAGTGAAAAAATGCCTATAAAGAATCGTTAGAACGTAAAGTATTTATAGCATTTCCAAGAGTTTTAGCACCACTGAAAAATGAAAACTGGCAATTCTATTGCCAACAGTTTATCGTAATTTTTACAGGTTTCCGTATAATTTGATACAGTCAGTAAAATGTCTGCATTGAAAGCGGGATTCGATCCTGCAATACTCCGTATCGTATATGTGATGACTCACCCCGAAAAGGGGGACTTTGCGACAGAACACTTTTCGAGAAACTGATAAAAGTGGGCAGCAAAAAATAAGGAAAATAATAAGAATTTCAAGCAGATTTTCTGTTATAACATTTGATCGCCTTGATCAACTTTAACAAGTAAGGTGTCATTTTAAAGCTTAGAAAATGCTGTAACAGATGAAATAATAAAATCAAAATTGATATCATATCTTCAAAGTCCCCCCCCCCCTTTCGGGGTGAGCCATCACATATTAGCTGATCCCTCGATAGCCTACCTCGTATATACAATCTTGTCTTGTCCAATGGTTGTCGGTTTATTTTGTTTAACGTATTTTCCCTTTTGTTTAGGGGTAATACATCTCACGGGCTTTATTGGCCTTCCCGTATTATCCCCCATGTGCAGTTGTTGTATATTGCATTTTATCTTTCGTTTGATTTTGATATTTTTTATGCATTTGTTGTGGAAATAAAATTGAATGAATACAGCGCGCCAGTGAATGGGGAGTTTAAAGCTACAGTCCCTAAATGGGTGCCATTTTTGCCAACGGCATCTTTACTGCAACTTTTTACCTACTTACACATATCAGAATAATACAATTTTTGGCGTACATATGTAATAGAGTCTCTAGTTTATACATGAGACTTAAGTAGTGATTTCACGTCCATTATCAAGGTCAAAATTACGTCAATAAACTACTTCGAAAAATTTACACCTTTTTCGCCAAAACCTTAAAATTTCATGATGTTCGAACGATTCGCCTGTTTTCAGATTTTGACAGATTGTATGCTTGATACTTTTTATTGAATTACAAATAATATTTTATAAATGTGCTGTGTTGATTTTGAATGATAATGTTACAAACCCGCGTTGTTTTGCCTGAAGAACCGGGCGTGAATTATGACTCTGAGTTCGCCCTGTTTGAGCTGTGAATAGCCTGATTTTAGTATCTACATTATCTACATTTTGTCTGATATACGCATTGGCATAATTTACTTACAAATTGAGCATTCCAATGAGGCAAAAATTGCAATTTTTATGTAAACAAAAGAAATATACGGCATTCTAATGTTTATGTTTTAGATTTCAGTTCACCATCTCAACGCTGCCTTGATAGGTCAGCGGTAGATCTCTTGCTTCGTAATGCATGACTAACCCCCGCTATAATCCATGGTTCGAGAGCCCGCAAAGGCAGTGGAAACTATTTATATTTTCATGATTGAAAAATAGTTAGGATTTACATTTTCCTGAGCATGTGGATTCCTCGTACCCTTAAGTAAAGTACTTTTCGATGGATTATAAGATTCACCGTTCACGAAAATATTGACAAAACTTGATGATTTGTAAGAGGGAAAAAAAGAACTATATTTATTTATGATTTTTAATCAATTTCTATGATAACATTACTCGAACAATATTGCAAATGAAAAAAAAAAACCTGCGATGACACGTCAAACTACGGAAGTTTGCCATAAAATTTACTCTACAACCTTTGAATTGTTTTTACGTGATTCAAGGGCTCTGTTAACCTTTTTTTCGTAAATGTTTTTTGCTCTGTAACTTAGCAACGGGTGATTAGTTTCAAATAAAAGTATACATTTCTAGAAGCGGATTTGCATACTGAACATGATGATCAGGTCATTGTTGGACCAAAATGTGTAATTTTGGAACTAGGGTCCAAAAATCATGTTAACCCTTTTTTGGACCTTAGGGCCAAAATTTCAGATTTTGGTCCAAACATAAGCTGACCATCATGTTCAGTACGCAAATCCACTTCTAGAAATTTATACTTTGATTTGGATTTTAATTATCCGTCACTGAGTTACAGTGCATTAACCATTTCTGAAAATGAAGGCTTGACAGGGCCCCTAAACGGCAAAAAATATGATGTCTCCAATCGTAAAAATAGGTAATATTTTTCAGTGACGGTTTGAATTATATAGGTGTGTGTAAATTTACATTGACTTAAATAATTCAATCGAGGCAGATTGTGCTGAGGGAACAATCGGTGAAAAGATTGAAAATTTCACTCCAAAAAGATTGAAATGTCACCCTTTGCAGACAGCAAATTCACTCTTTTAAGTTTGAAATTTTACTTGTATGACTAAAAAAGAGTGATTTTCGCTCTTGGTAGATTGAATTGTCAATCTTTCCGATTGACCCGAAGAGTCACTCCAAGCACGATTGACTTTTTCAATCTTCAGAATTTAGAGAGTACAACCCTTTTTGATTTTGTTTTTGTTTCTTCAGGATTGTAGGAAAGACAATCTACAGGTCGGAGGTGCAAGAGAAGCATAAAGCCCAGAAGACATACGACAAAGCCAAGGAGAAGGGCCAGACTGCGGGGCAGGTTAAACAAAAGTAAGGCCATACGTCCAAATACATTCACTCACCTTTGAGGCGTTCGCTAAACATGCTAAAGACATTCGTCCATAGCGCAGTTCTTGAAGAAAAAAAACGAATGGAGTTTTGCCACTGAGCGGGAAAATTTTGTCAAAAAGACACAATCCTGCACCTGTCTCCAAATTTTGCAATAATGTGGTTTCGTTTGCGGGTTTGTGTCCTCTCATTATTTTTCGAAACGTATTTGTAGCAGAACTGCATTGATACGGCGTCGTGTTCTTTCATGTTTTGTTCTGACATTTGACTTAGAGAAGCATGTATCAAATTTTGTACCGATAAGGTTTCTCTTTGGTTTGTGTAATACAGATCCCCTGAAGCAAGCGAGTTCGGGATATCGGTCAATGTAGCGGCAAATCAATCGGTGACGTTTAATCTCACATATCAGCAGTTGCTGAGTCGACGCAATGGAGTAATTGAACACGTGATCAGCACAATTCCTCAACAGGTACGAAATACTTAAAGTAAAAGTAGAAAGGAAAACAGGCGTTCCATTTTTTATTCATACATTTGATGACTGTACGTTTTGTTCGACTTAAGCTATAAAGGTTTTATCAGACATCACCGTATGAAGCAAAACGTGCGAATAACGTACAAAAGTTTCACATATTGAACGTGTGCTAAACGGACCATCAATAACGAATTAAACGTATACATAACGGACAGCCCGTATGGATAACATATTGAACGTACTTGTAACGGACACATGCCCGACAAACAACAATGCATAAAACAGAACAATAGTGGGATAAAATACGTTAGGCGTACGTTGAGGTATATACGGTGATGTGTGACAGAGTAATTATAACAATTTGTCATATATCCAACTGATTCAGTTATCTTTAGATTAAATAACTACAACCCAAAGGCAACAAAATAATATCACCGATTAAATTGGTTACAGAAGATTACATAGGGAGAGAAACAAATGTTCAAAGTTAAAACAGCTTAATCAATCCCGGTGGAAACGGTTTTTTAGCAACTTAGTGGAAAACAATTTTAATACATGCTCAGAAATGTAATTATTCAAATCAGAATTTTATTAAAATCTGTTTACTTTGTTACTACCTTTGTTTTTATTTCATTAATGTGTTCTAAACTGTCTTTCTTATTTTAAGGTTGTGGATAATTACAAAGTAGATATCTACGTAACGGAAACACAAGGCATTCGATTCCTTGAAGCAGGATGGAACCGTAAATCGCAGTCCAAGATGACTGACTTAGCTACGGGTGATGTCATTGTTAACCAACAATCCCACAGAGCTCACATTATTTTCACTCCTTCGAAAGAATTGCAAGTTGCAGCTGGGTTTACAGATCAAGGGTTTGATGGGGACGTTGTCCTTCGGTATGATGTTAATCATGATCTTAGTGCTGGAGAACTACAGGTAAGAAGTGGATTTTTTAACAATGTTACAAATTTTAGTTGCTAAGGGGCGCACCATTTGTTTTTCAAGGGGGGGGGATGGAAGTTGGGGTCGAGTAAAGTTTTTATTTTAGCCGCCGAAGGCGGTTACATTTTTTTTCCGCCACCTTCGGCGGCAAAGTTTTTTTATTACATTTTTTTATGTTTTTCTTTACTTTGAAGTAGTTGGGTAAAGGGTTTTTTTCTTACTCATCTTAGGGTCAAGTTTTTTTGGGCGGCGAATTTTTTTTTCTTCAAAAAACTTCCATGCCCCCCTGATAATCAAATGGTGCGCCCCTAAAATGATTGATGATATATTAGGCAAAATGAATATTTGTGACCCGTCATATCGAAAGGTACCTTAAGATCGGCATGGTAAATTGTGTGATGCGGGCCATTGAATTAACCTTTGCAACTTTTTTTTTTATAACGTGTGCAACTTTTATTAATCATTATTATTAAATTGATTTGTTAAAAATGTTCTTTAGTTATAAACTTACAGCCTTCTCTTAGTGTTTTATTCCTTTTTTGAAAACCTTTGTTATTTTGATATTTTAGGTAATGGACGGCTACTTCGTACACTACTTCTCCCCAGAAGGACTTCCACCTGTCCGTAAAAGTGTCGTCTTTGTGATCGATGTAAGTGGCTCCATGGAAGTCCAGGGGAAGATGGCATCTACTAAAGAAGCTCTGTTGGTCATACTGGATGATCTGAAGGAAGGAGATCGATTCAACATTGTCACATTTGAGACTTACGTTGAAGTCTGGAGAGAATCAATGTTAGCTGTGACACCTGAAAATATTGAAGCTGGGAAAGATTTTGTCAACAACATGCCGATTTTATCATGTACGTATATTTTTCTTGCCTCTTTAACGTTGTTTCATGCAAAAATGCACTGAATCCAACTTAGTAAATCAATACATGTATGACAGAGGTATGAGGACCCTCGTTCCAGCTGCAGCATGATTAAGGGAAAAGAAAAAGTAAGGTTTTTCTTCTATCACTTTTCATTCATTTTGCCTGCGCAATTTGAAATGCAGGATAGCACTTGCACAAATTATTTGTTTGCGCCCAAATTGATTTGAATGAGGTGTGCAGCTACAACATTAAAATCATACAAACTTGCATTTGGGGACTATTTGCGGGAATATACCATGCTATTAAGCTACAGGGAACTCATGATTTAACACTCTCATATTTTTGTTTTCAATTTATAGCCACTAATTTGCATGGCGGGATATTGGAAGGTGTAAACATCTTACGCCAAGAAAAAGAGAATGATATATCTGCAGCAGATACCTATCCCATGCTCATCATGCTAACAGATGGTCTTCCCAGTGCGGGAGAGACGAATCTCCAGTCGATACGCGCGGATGTGAAATCTGCGATTGCCGGCGATATGTCATTGTTCACACTAGGGTTTGGGGACGATGTTGATGGCACATTTTTAGAACAATTGGCACTGGAAAATCAGGTAAAGTGTAAGTCACTGACTGTCTTCTCAATGTACAGATGTTCTGCATTTTTTGCGCTACAACACACACTATCATATATAATAGATGTTATATAGCACACAGTTGTCACTTTCGTAGGTTTATATGAAATTTAAAACTCAGTACTATACAGGGCGTCTCAATAAAAGTGTTACACTCAGAAATTGCATTTTTAAGGCATGAAATTGTGTCGTAATTTATATTAATTTGATGTCAAATTCAAGATAAAGGACCCATCTTTCCAGTACAATTTACCCCATCACAATAGCTTTTGTTTGAAAATGTTATTCAGAAACGTGTGTTTCTATCGCTTTATTGAAAAGTGGCACAGAGTGGATTTCGCTTACCTGCAAACAATTGCGTATATCTCCAGATTGACAAAAGCTATCGTGATGGGGTAAATTGTACCGGAAAGATAGGTCCTTTATCTTGAATTTGACATCAAAGTTGTATAAATTACGACACGATTTCATGCCTAAGACAAGAAATTTCCGAGTGTTACACTTTTATTGAGACGTCCTGTATATGTGATGACTCACCCCGAAAAAGGACTTAAAAATAGGCAGCAAAAAATAAAATAATAAGAACTTCCAGCAGATCTTCTCTTGTAAAATTTTATCGCCTTGATCAATTTCAACAAGTAAGGTGACATTTTAAAGCTTAGAAAATGCTGCAACAGATGAAATGAAAAAATCAAAATTGATATCATCTGCAAAGTCCCCCTTCTGGAGTGAGCCATCACATACATTCTTGCATTGAGTTAAAGGAGCATGGTCTGATTGCCTCAACTTTTATTTAAACTTTTTGAGATTTTGGTACCAAAATCCTGCTCATATTATTCTCATAATCCATGTGAAATCTCACGCCTGTGTTATATTTCGTTTTCGAGATATATATACATTTTGTATATGAAAATGTGTCTTATAATGGTAACCATAATTAATTTTACACAGTAACGTATAGGCGGCTCTGAATTACAAAATTGTCCATAAAATCAAAACGATTCGACCGATTTGGCTGAAATTTGAAACTTACACCTCTTGAATGATCATCTTTTATTTGACATTGATAACTAAATTTTGAAAATTTGGACCAAGCTCCTCTAAATGTTGTTTAATCCCTATGTTTTTAATCTGTAATGCAGGGAGTATTTCGTAAAATCTTCGTCGACGCATCGGCAACGTTACAGCTCACTGGATTCTACGACGAAGTAGCATCTCCACTACTCTACAAAATTGATATCATGTACCCAGAAAACTCCATTGACGTCAACAGTGTCACAGAAACCAATTTCATCAGTTATTTCCAAGGGACGGAGTTAGTTGTGGCGGGAAAAATGGATAGTGAAATTGAAATCGATGTGTTTTCTGCTTCTGTTTTTGCCGTGTCGCGGATGGATAATGAATTGGTGTTGAATGTTTCGACAAATGTTGTGGTAAGTCTACCAGTTGTCAAATGGGGGCTTCTTCACTTCCCGTTCGGGCCGTTTTGACAGTTGTTGTAAGGCTATAATGATGGACACGAACACACTACATGAATTTGTTACACTCTTGACCAGTTACGGAACGATTAGAGCGGTAACAAAAATTGGGCTCTATTTTCGGCAGTATTAAATACATTATTCCTAACAAGATTTCTGACACAAATTCACACAATATACTAACGTTAGTATTTTGAGTCTCGATATTGCTTATAAATGGTGACTAGTTTGCAAGAGTTGGGCTAATGAATCAACTCAACAACAAGGTGTAACCCCAAAACTGGACTAAACGATACTTAAGTAATTGTTGAGAAACCAAATTATGTTACAAAATTCTGCATAACTTCAAAAAGCTACTCTTTTCGTTACTTTTTGACTGGCGCGATATGACAACCAATTTTGGAGTTTTTCAAGACATTCCCATGAATCTTTCATTTTGTTGATAAACAGGAGCAACCAAGGACATTGCTCAACCGCCACACTGTGGACGACTTTACGCAGCGTTTGTGGGCATACAAGACTATCAAACTCATCTTGGACCAAATGAAAATCGCAACTGAATCAGAAGACTATGAAGCCCTCAAAGCCCAAGCTTTGGAACTCTCTCTGAAATATAAATTCGTCACTCCGTTGACGTCATTAGTAGTAGTGAAACCGAAGAAAAAGAAGAAGCCGCTGCCGACAGTTTTACCAACAGGTGAGGAAGCTAAGCTGGCTATACTTTTATTTCGCGGTATTTAAAGTTTGATCTCGGATTTAAATCAAACGTAAATCTTGAAGATTATTTTTTAATCTTTTAAGATTATTTCTATCCAGTTCAGTCTTAAAGCAAGTATGGATAAAAAGAAAGAAAATGAAATTACCGACAAATTGACCAATCACGTAGGTGGATAAAAAGAAAGAAAGTGAAAATACCGACAAATTGACCAATCACGTAGATGGATAAAAAGAAAGAAAGTGAAAATACCGACAAATTGACCAATCACGTAGATGGATAAAAAGAAAGAAAGTGAAAATACCGGCAAATTGACCAATCACGTCGATTGTATTTCATCACGTGCCTGTAACTGAGATTTCGATATTGGCGTTTTTTGAGCTAACTATGCACGATTTGCCAACAAGTTTATCCGGCCTGCGATCAAAAATTATCTCGCATTTTCAGTGAAAACTATTAGATTATATGAAAAAGTGAAAAAAATGTATCCAGTCGCATAGATGAGAAGATGCACAAATTCATAACAATATTTGGGTAATAATATATACCATAGACTCACTTACAGAGTAAAATTTCCAGATTAAAATTTCCAGAGGCGGAGTAAGCTTACAATTGTGAATAATTCACACCTGTTATGTAAATCTGTAAGATATAAAGTATCAGTCCTTTCAGGTTTAAAATTCATATCAAATTTCTGTTTCATTGTGTTTATGACACTCTTTTTATGATTTGTAAACTTATGACCCGGGGGCCGCTCCAGAAATAAAGTGGTACTCGTGCTCGTCAGAGCACCTCAAAATTGGACCCTAAATAACGTAATTATTGATAGCAAATTGCACCCCTAAATTGTGTAAGGTCAGTGAAGATTTTGAAAATCGCACCCCAAATAATGACAATTTGCTAACAAATTAGGCATTAAAATGTATACAATTAAGGTTTTCATTCATTTACATGAAGTCAATACTTATTTTCTCTTGTTTTAAGAACTCTTTATTCAAAACATGTACAGCACAATATTCAGCTCAGCAACTGCAAGTGAAAAGTATTCTTTCTCTAAGGTAGCCTGAATGGAACCCTAATGGTGCATTCATAGTCCGACGATTTCACGACGATTCCATCGCACGACGTCTCTCGATACGCAGTCTTTACACGCGCTACGGGAAGTGCGCTTTAAAATTTCAAGACTGCGTATCGAGCGATGTTGCTGCGATGAAATCGCTGGAGTCTGAACGGACCATTAAGCGTAAATTATGCTGAAAAGTATACCCCTTTAAAAAAAACACGTCACCTGTGGTACAAAATCAGACCCTTTAAGTAATCGTTAGGGCTCTGTCACACATTAACGTATAGAGCCATAAATACGTCTAACGTACTTAATCCCACTACTGTGTGTTTATATAATCCAGTGTTGTTCGTCAATAATGTGTTCGTTAGAAGTACGTTCAATACGTTATCTATACAGTGGTGTCCGTTTGGCACACGTTCAGTATGTGAATCATTTATACGTTATTCGTATACGTTTGGACTCTATATGTGATGTGTGACATCGAAGTCCTGGTTCCTTCTACATAAAGGTCTGAACCTTTATGTAGAAGGAACCAGGACTTCGATGTGCGAGGGGAATAGGGTTACGGTAAGCGATGGGTGACTCTCATAGTATAATTAGTGAGCGGTCATACTGACAAAATCAAAGCGGACACTCAAAGATACGCAATGTGCTAATTATTTAAGGCTGGGGTAACCTTTAAATGGCATAAACCGTTGCTGTACTCTAAATCTCAAACTAATTGCATAAACTATATAAAAGTATACAGTTTTAGAAGCGGATTTTTATCCTGAACATGATGATATCAGTGTTTGACCAAAAATGACATTTTTGGCAAATAAGGAAAAAAAGTGTATTTTTTGCGCCAAAATTTCTGGAAAGCCTAACTAAAATTTGCATTAGTGAAATTTTAAACTTAAAGCTTTTTGGAATCTAGAAACAAATGTCTATGAAGGCTTTTCTCAAATATTTGATCTATATCTTAGTTTTTTAAGAAATGTAAAAAATAGGTCAACAAATGTAAAAAAAAAAATCACTGCTGCACCAAAATGGCATTTGTTGGCCTATTTTGGCAATTTTTTCAAAAAACAAGATAAAAATGTCATTTATGAAAATTTAAGAAAGTCCTTCCTATATACATGTGTTTCTAAATTCCAAAAATGCAAAAAAGTTCATAATTTCACGAGTGCAAATTTATGTTAGGTTTTCCAGAAAATTCAGTTTTTGGCATTTTTTTTGCCAAAATCAACATTATTGGTCAAAAACCGATATCACCAATATGTTCAGGGTAAACATCCACTTCTAAAATGTGTACTTTGATATGGTTTATGCAATTAGTTAGAGAGTTCGAGTACAAAAACCGTTAAGGTCTACCCAAGCCTTAAGTCGGAATGTGACAACACATGCTGATTTTGAATCAATCTAACTAGACATGTAGCATGTAGCCAATCCTCTGAATGGTTTTACATGAGGTGTAAGAAATATACCTTCTACTACATTTTCAATTATCAGTTTAATCCTGTTTTTTTTGTGATAGTCTCTTCAGCAGACAGTGGAGGAAACAATCAGAATTCGCAGGTCGCTGGAAGTAAGAAGAAATCATCGAGCAGTGGAAGAGGTGGGAGTGGCACTTCGAGTAGCGGTGGAAGTGGTAGTCATGGCTACGGTGAGAAAACGCTATAAATGTCATAATATCTCATATATAGATTGAAACATGTATTTCTGTCACATTACACCCTGGAGGCATATTAGCCACCATTTTCCCCTCGAAATGTATTTCATTAATTGACCATTAGCATGATTAAAACACAACCCATTAAAACACAAATTAAAAATTCTGTAGTGTCGCAAGAGACGACCGAAAATTACGACTTTTTCAAACCCTGATCCCGTCGTTTAATTGTATGTCTTCAAGACAATTTTATACTTTCAGGTATTTTTGCGCGCGTTGCTTTCGTTTCGTAAAAGCGCCCTTGTTTAAATTTGGAACCTTTAGATTGTAATGAATAATTTTCATAACATTATACAGCATGTATTAAGGAATTCGTGTCAATATTTTGTTTCTTTTGCAGCCGATAGTGACCCACATTTTCTGGTTCACATTCCCGCCAATGACCTGTCCGTCTGCTTTGACGTCACTGGTAACCAAGGAGAAGTGTATGACCTCTTAACGGATGAACAACTAGGTAAGGACTTCAACGACCCCGGGAGGGGGGGGGGGGCAGTCAAGTATAATGCTGCAGGCATAGCGTGACAAAGAAAAAGGTGAATTCTTTTTTGAGGACAGAAGGGTGAATTAGCTGACAACTTTTAGGGTATCAACAGCAGCCATTTCAGCTCATTTTCGAGAAATATGGTACTTTTTCCGAACCGAAAATTTCAAATGGTAACGGTAAATTCTCGAGTATATTTTTTGTATCAAAATTGCTAAAAATCTGTTAATATTTGCTTTAATAGGGTAACTATGACGGGTATTTTGAAAAGCGCACTCTAGACGGAAACATGTAAAAATGTATAATTCATCAGCGGGCACAATCACGGCTTGATTAATGATGAATTAAAAAGAAATTAAAGTAAGAAACTCCAAATGTTGTAAATTTTGAATGATGGCAATATGTCAAATATGGCGGCCATTTTGATTTTTAGAATAAGTGAAATATGATTAATTAAGACATTTGTGATTCGTATTTGTCATTTTTATCTCAAACGATGTTTGGTAATGCTGCAAAATTGATGAAATGTTGATTTTTGTGTTTTCAATAGGCGATAATGGCGACCAATTTGAATTTCTAAGATTTCATATTTGAAAAAATGCGAAAATGCCTCCCATCCTAGAATGATTCAGCTTAAAATTCTCTATCTCCATGCCAATTTTCATGTATTTTTACCAAACCGCACAATTTTATTAAAAATATTCTCAGGTATTATATGCGGTAAATAATCCTGCTACAGAATGCAGTTATGTTGTATAAGAATTGACAAAAAAAATAGCATCAAAGTATGCTGGTGAGGACTATTAAATGCATGTTTAATGTAAGTACTTAGCTTTTACCTAACTACACAACAGGAATCAACACACCGTGCCATCAATAATCAGTAATCGGTATATTCGGTACCAAAGCCTGAATGGCCCAACTATAATATTCGAGTAAGCGAACGATTAGTAAAGCATTCTAGCAAATTATATTGGTAAGATTGAAGATACCATATACTGCTCGGTAAGTTTACATTATATGTGCTAATTCTATTTCCTATCTACATTTATTTTACCAGGTTTGTCTATTCATGGGACGATATTTGCTGCTACTAAAAGCTTTGGTCACAAACACGTACACACATACTTTGGAATCATTACAATTATGATCCAAACGCACGTAATCACGTTGTCACCATCTCAAATAGTCGTCGACGAAGCGTACACACTTTCATGGGAGAACATTGTTTCTATGTCCATTCAAGATTTTACAGTGGCCGTTACGAAAAACAGGCACGTAGAAGTTTTCAATGGTGACGGAGTGAACGTAGCATTTGTGCTTCATAGAGTGAAATCCGAGTATAAGGTGGATCATATTGGGCTGTATATTAATGACGGAGACGGGCTGTCCGAAGATGTTCATGGATTAATAGGTATGAACATTTAAAAGAGGTTGCATTTCCAGTGAACCATGTTTTCCAAATATACGCCACAATAACTCGGTCTTGTCCCTATTGGTGGCTACACAAAACATGTAACACTTATGCCCACTTTTCAATCCAATTTTATGAATAAGAATAAATGTAGAATAGTTCATGGCATAATAAGTCTCCAGCAATATGCATGCACATGAAGTATTCGTGATTTTTTCAGCACAATTTGATGATTTTTTGTCAGTACAATTTGTTGTAAGCTCTTCAAGTGGGCCGTACGTGTGCAGTGGCATATGTGGACGTATTAGTAGTATCTACGATAATGTTAAATCATTTGTGTACTTTTATTGTATTTTTTACAAAGTTTGTTTTAGGTCCCTCGTTTGGAGTATGCTGAATTTGAACCCAATAACATGTAAGAGGTATCTCAGATAACGTAAAAACACTATTAATATAAACTACGTCAACACATTTTCTTTTTATCCATTGCAGGCCAATTTCAATACAAAAACATCCCAGTTGTTCCAGGAAGCATACAAATAAGTAAAAACAAAATCGTGACCGCCCGTCTTGTTGTCGATGGAAAGGAGATCGAAGTTCAAAAGAAAAATAGACAAAATGCTATTACCAGAAAACATCAAGAATGCTGGTTTGTTAAGGGCAATGGAAAAGGACTGCTTGAAGGACATTATAGAGACTATGTGATATCGAAATAAACTAATTAAGTTTTCTGTCGAGACTGGTTTTTCGTGTCGACATGTCGCAATAATTTGTGTCGACATAAAGTTGATATCAAAGAGTTTGTTTTTGCAGGAAAAACGAAATTGTTTGGATAAGCTTAAAGACAGGTAGACTTACCTATAACATTGTAATGTGCTCCTTCTTTCTGTTTACGACAATATGGATGATATAAAGTTGATATTTTGTAACTTTTTTTTATTGTGAACCATCGTAATAACTTTAAAAACGGTTATAAATGACGAACAACTAATAAGTATCACATTATTTATGCAACACTTTAAAGTTTATGAAATTTTACTTGCCCAGATTTGTCGACAAATGAGATTTCATGTCGACATGTCGATATACGCTTTATGTCGACTTACGGCCTGTCGACAGAAACCTTAACACCCATTCAACACAAGGTATTGATTTCAATATTCATATTTCGAATTTCATATTTCATTATTGTGAAAGGAACTCACATCCTCGTCATGAGAATCTTTATGATGAAGTGGCGGAGCTAACTCTTAGTATAACCTTTAGGTCGTATAAGGAAATGACAAAACATAGGGTTCTCATTTAAAAATGCATATACAGGGTGTTTAAAATATATTTGTCAAAATTTGTATGCCTTCCTGCATATTGGTGATTTCTTCATATGTCTGAGCAATAGACTTTAGAGGTAAGACAGTGCTTGAGACACAAGTAACAGCTTGTTGACTTACTTTTTGACTTAAAGCTTTCCTCCCTCGGCGCAAGGTCCATCGACACAAGGTCCATCGACATTCGGCTTCGGAGATAGCTGCCTTGCCACTAAGTTACGTCAGTATTGTCTGTTGTTGGCGGAGTGTCCTGCTTTGACCAGTGATGACAATCCAACTGATGGCTAATGGTTTTAATGTTGTCTGTCCATCACATCCGGGGTCTTCACCAGACCAAATAGTGGTCAAATTTTGATCCCGAAAAGGGTCTATTCAATTTTTGACCCTTTTCTTTTTGAGTTAGGTGCATAGTTGATACTTGACCCAGGAAAAATGATCGCGTAGTTTTAAGAGAGTACTATGACCATTTTGATGCATTTTTAGCATACAGGGTGATCAAATATAGATGATCTCAAAAATTAACCTGCTCCAATAGAATTTTGTTTATTTGTTTCAATTTATCCTTTAGATTATGGTATCATGCATTCTCAACAAATCATAACTATTTTTTGTTAACTTTTTCACCACGTACGAAACTTGTCATGAAAATTGTGACCTTTGATCATTGTGTTTGGAAATACCCTGACAATGAAAAAGTTAACATCGTCAAACAATATTTTAATACATTAAGGTTCAAGGTTGATTTTCCATTAATACAGGGTGTCCCAATAAACATTGTGCGTGGGAATAGAGCTGATTTTCTCAGAAGTTTGTCAGACTAGCTTCTTAAAACTTCTATCATTTTAAGTTTATGCCTTTGTCTATCATTGTTGAAAATTTCAAGAAAATCCATCGACGCAAACTAGAGATATGATTGATATTGTCAGCTTGTATCATTTTCCTTCTGCACAATGAGAAATCCTGCAGTTAAGAATGTTAACAAATAACTTCAAAAGGCTTTATACATAATTTACAAGCAATTACATCTGTGTTTGTTTTCATGTTTTATTCTGCTTTCAATATAATCATTTCAATAAAATAAATAGCATTTCTTTCATAAAAATTCACCCAAAACCAATTGAACAGAAACTTCTCTTATTTCACATCACACGTAGCAACTCTAGTTTCATTATAAGGAATAAAGAAAGAAAGTAACCTGCGTAAAAATTGCACAAACTCATCAGAAGTCTTCTAACAAGATGTCTTTGGTTACCCACATTGCTTCCAAAAATACTTTTATGTGTTTAACATAAATCGTATAAATTGATGACGTGATATTTTTAGCCAATATTGCTTTCAATCTCTTTCGACAGCTGTTAAAGTTATAAAAGTGTATTGTTCTTCATGTATCTAATTTATATCCTTTCTGGACATTAGCAACCTGTATGTCCTTCAACCTGTCTCCCTTTGCTGGTTGATACACCTTCTCCCCTTCTTTCCATGTCTCTAACGACAATACATTCCTCTTCGTCGTCACAAGGCTCATACATAACTTTGTCGTCATATTTCTTGTACTTCATTGTCAATCAATTATGCATCAATGATGTGTAGATCCATTTAACATTTTTTGTTTAATGCTTAACCTTAAGGATTATCCTTGTGCAGAAGGAAAATGGTACATGTTGACTAAATCAATGATATCTCTGGTTTGCATCGATGGATTTTCTTGAAATTTTCAACAATGATGGGCAAAGGCGTGTACCTTAAAGTGATATTAATTTTGAGAAGCTTGTCTGAAAAACCTCCGAGAAAATCAGCTCTATTCCCATGCACAATGTTTATTGGGACACCCTGTATATCACCTATCAATTTTTTTGGCGTGAATAGACGTGTTTGTCTTTCATTAAAAAGTGTTTGAAAAAATGATTCAGGTAGGATTCAGATTTTGGCATGACGACTTTCAAAAGATAGGTAATTTGTCACAATTTTGTTTACAAGTCAATGTGCGCCTCCTCCTGCCGCCTCCCCGTTGACTCATGTCATGTTATGAACCATATATCTCATAATATTTGTTCAATTGTTGATTTTCCTTTTAGAAGACAATTAGATTGAAGTATTAAGGTGTTTAGAATTCCTTAAGTG
>JXSR01S003133.1:80986-94123 GCA_000969725.1 Ophiothrix spiculata | reverse complement strand
CAGAAGTGAGATATAACAATATTTGAATTCTAATATTTGACCCAAATATGCGTAAGTGTTTTGCCAAACGAATAAAGATTTGGCCCACTCCTAGTATGCCTTACAGATAAGCGCTTGAGAACATTTGCACCAGCGAAAGGAGGAACGGTGTGAGAATTTTCATACCACTTAATATCACCCGTCGTATTTCTATAAAATACTTCAAATGGATTTTTCATGTACTAGCAAATTTTTTGATTGAGAAAAGAGCTGAGAAGGAAGTGCTATCCATGGGCGCAGAATTTTTCAATATTTGGTACTCGCTGGTTATATATGCAGCCAGAGACCACAATATTGGCTTTATATTATATATTGAACACGCAGCTCTGCGTTATTATTATGGTTTTTATATTTGCTTTTATCCTCAGAAATGGTCTACAAATCTGAATCTCCACAACAATAAGCACATCCATTGCATAAGTTGAATCAGAAATATGTATTACCACATTTTAGGGGGCACATGGATAATCACCTTAATTTAATCATTTCCTTCTCAATCTTAAAAATACTTACAATTTTTGTTTAAAGACATTTGCTTTTAAGGGTTTTCTTGTTGGCAATTTCTGTACTTTTTTCAGAACTTTCTGGAGGATAACTGGATATAATTTAAAACATAATCTTATGCATTATGTATCTTTGATATGTTTCCACCGAGAAGTTCTGAGAATCCAGCCTGATGGAGAATCAATGATGACTTGCCAGGATTGAACTTGTTTCAATATACCCCACATTTTTGCTTTCTCCTTCATGTTTCTTGAGTTACAGGGCATGTCTCAGATTAGTATGGACTTGAGATTAAGCGACAAAAACAGGTCCACAAACTAGATCTGAGACCACACCACTAAATAGACTCCCATAGACTTTTCATTCAACATGGTCTTGTATCAAGTACAATTTTCTCACAACGACTGGTCACCTCAAACTTAGTCTTAAATTCAAAAATGAAGACCTTAGCTCTTCAAATAACAAGAAAAGACACTATGGTGACCCCTGATTTTTCAAGCTACTTGCTGTCGAATATACGCATGATTTTTTGCACCCGCCCATGCCAGTGGAACATTGCATCTGTCACCCTTAATGCAACTTCTCTAAAGTACCTCAAAATTTCATCAAAAGTGAGAGAAACAAATTTTTTGTTGGAAGTCAATGCTTACATTGAAGACCCCAATTATAATTATAATCAAATTTAATTGAAAATAATTAATTGATTTTCTGACTCTAAATTGAAAAGTGGTCACTTTTTACGGGTGCACCAACCTTCCTGGTTGAAACGTTGTCTGCTATGTCAAGTTATTTACTTGGTGTGGGTACTACCAGAGGGAAATTTGGCTTTGCTGCAGTTATATAAGATAATGATGGTAAATTCTTTTGTGTGTGTGTGTTTTTACAGGATGCTCCTCAGATAGTAGTGACTGCGGAGCAACAGACCCAGGCTCAGAAACTAGAGGAAGATTTAGCCAAGACCATGTCAGATTTAGCGTTGGAAAAAGTGAGGGAACAAGGCTATGCAAGTACAGAAGGGCAGCAGGATGAAGGGTGAGTTGCAATAGCAGCAATTTGAAATAGAAATATTATACTATGCGTTAAAAGAAAAAGGGATTTTGTTCAAACACATAGTAATATAAAAGTGGGAGGAGGGGAGGGAAAGTTACAAAGTCATTAAAGCACTGGTCAGGCTGAGAATTTGTCTGGTTTTAGACTGGTAGAAGAGATGTGATACACAAATCTTCTTTCTTGATATCTTAAGGGTCCCAAAATCAAAAATTATCTTTTGGTCTCATCTGAAAGCTGGGATTTTAAGTTTTGAAGGGAATTGGACAACATTTTAAAATTTTATTTGTGGATGATTTACAATTCATATTTAGAAAACAACAGTCAATTACCATATATCGTGAAAATTTTGATCAAGACCTTCAGAAAAGTCAAAATTTGAATTTCATTTTGTTTGTTGATTTTGGGTATTGAGGCTATTCTCTAATCTATTTATTGATGTTATATATCAAGAAAGAGTCAAAGAATTTTTTGTTAAACATTTCTTTCACATCATAGATTGCAGATAAATCAAAAGAAATTAGGAGTTTGCATTAGATCTCCTGAAAAAGCCAATTTTAAAAAATTCAACTATAGAGGGCAGTTTTTATTGTTGTCAGCAACGATAATTAGAAATAAAAGAATATCAAAACATATAGGGTTTGAATTTGACAATGAGACTTTGCATTCTGTCATTACTGGTAATACTTTAAATGATGCAAAAATCTCAATGCTTGGAGGAAAGTTTGGGGATGATGCTGAACTTGTCCAATGCCCCTTTTAAATGACATCTTGCTTTTGGTTATTGGATGTTCGTTGCAAAGTTACATCCAAATTGATAAAGGCATCGGGCTTATTTGGAAAACTGTAGTTTTGAGAAAATCAAGTTGAAAGTTTTTGTACAAAGTAAAATTAAGGTGGAGAGAGGATTTTTATTGTGGCTTTTAACACATTTTTCTTGTGTTTTGGATGTTGGAACCTGATTAGTATGATAAAAAACACTTTAGAGGCAACATTCCTGATGAAATTGAAAATTTGACCTCGGTCGAGATTTTTGACTACTCAAGCTCAATGGCCCGTATAATCCCGTATCATGCAATATACTATGCCTACTTTTAAGATACCTATTGCTATGACGGATCACATAATCATGTTTACGATTGATAACATTTGGTCAACATATATTGATAAATGTTCTATTTGAACATAATGGAATGATAATAATGAAAGAAGTCGCATTCATACTTTTTTTTTCCATTTTTCAGCTCAGAAACTGCTACCGTGACAACAACTCAGGTAAAGCATTTTTTCCAGAAAAAAAATCTGGATTCTAACATATTGTTCAGAGATACTGTTCAAATAGATATCCAACTTGTAAGTGAAGACATTGCTGTAAACGTATGTACAGTAGAAATGATGGATCTATTTGATTTGCTCTGATAACTCTTACTTTAGAATTGTATTTGCTTTGAATTTTGTATGTGTGTAAATAGAGTTGAAATTATATTTGAAGGAAAGTGAATTGAGAAATGACTTCTAAAGAATGCAAGGGTTATTGGTTGCTGCTAACTGTAAACCTGTTATATGAGTGGTTGTAGGTTTTTTTGTATCTTACGATTTTGAGTTTTTGGTTTGATTTTTACTAACCACTTACATGCTATAGTCCCGTATGTGCCCATCCATCGGAAGTGTCAATTGAAGTCCGCATTTTTCATTTTGAGCTATAGTACAAAATGCACATTCGTATTCGTATTCTTACAAAATGATTTTTGCAGATTAATCCTAGCTTTCATTTCAACTCCCAAAATATCTGAAAACTTAACATTTTCTGAATGTAGTCCAATTGGAAATGTGCATAACATGAAAACTTCAATCAGTTTTAGGTACTCCGATATTTCATGCTCAGAAAAATCACAGTTCTACTTCCAGGTGTCATATGAATTTGAAACAAGTGTCAATTTAAAACTGTTCTCTTTTAATCTGCAGTAAAACAAATTTGACTTTGGCCTGACTTTACTGGAGGTTTGTGGTGGATGGTCACATATATGTTAGAACAGTCCTGTGTTGAGGAGCACAAAACTATTTCCAAGTTGGCCCTTATTCACTAGCTACTTGAAGGGATGGTTCTGGTGTCAACTGAGCATCCGAAAAAAACAACAACCCAGCAGCACCATTAATAGCTAAGACTTTATGAAATGTCTGTCATTAGATTCAGTGGGGATTCATCTGTGCTATGGTATTATAGTATGTCTCTATGTTGTTTTTCATTCAAAATTGGGTCGTGTATGCCAATCTTAACATGTGGCAATAAGCGATCAAAAATCAAAAAATCACGCACTGCAGATACATGCGTAAATTAGTGCATCGGTACGCAGAACAGCTGAACAACAGGTGAAAGACTTCCATTTCATAAAAAAAAGAAACAGGATGGATGACAATCCTATTATCCCCAAACGAGACGTAGGTGGTTGCGATCCATATTTTTGTGCCATTTTCAGTAAATTGTCTGGTCTGCGCCTATATTTATTTCAAGGTTATTTTTCAGTCCTTTATGGGATTTGTATTGCAAACGCTCCATTGATTAATGGGATGTGCAACAACTTACTAACAATTGTGGCCCACATAATTATAAAACATACAAGAATAAAAAGGCAGATGAAATTTATATTGTCTGATAAATGGTTCAAAAAGTTATAAATTCATGTATTTTCCTCCCCAGGATCCCCAACCCGGCGAGCTAACCCCACCAAGACGTCCAAGCCAATCAGAGGTGTCCACACCGAGTTCTCAAACGTCGTCCATTCCATCACTGATGGAACAACCCGTGCCTCCTTGCTTACTGGTATCAACTCCACCAAGGCCGTCTGTAAGACCCGATGTGCTAAGGATCTCCAAGCATCGTCATGAGAGTGGTCTGATGATGTCACAGGTCCATCAGGTCTTAGCTGAGGTGAGATTTAGAATCTTTAACAGGGTCCCTCATTCTAGAATTGGTCTAACACTTGGGATATTGGCCAAACAGATTCTTAGAATTGAGCAGAAAATAAGTCAAATATGGCTTACTAATCGTGCACGTGAACATTGAATTCTTCAAGTTTCCCAAGATGTAGTATGGCTCAGAAGTAGTGTAGGTCTGGTACTATGATGTTCAGCTGAGTGAAAATGTGTTTGATTTTGGGAATCAATATTGATGTTATGACATATGACAACACAAGACAACCTTTTAAAACCACCCATCCTCTGTTCAGCTTGTTTAAGACTCAAAATGATTGAATTGTTGTGGTATTCATAACTCTTACCACATTTTTGTTTCTCCTTGGTGAATTAGGGACCTCGAGCCCTGACCTCTTTCCCCAGTCAGATATCCACCTATGATATGCACATTCATGTATGGCATACCAATATAGTGGGGTCACTATGCTTGCAGTAATTTTGGTGCTCATATCTAATTCAATCCGTGATATAATATGTGTCCCATCATATCAAAAGGGTCCCAAAATGAAAATTGATTTTTTGGTCTCATCGGAAAGACTATATTTTAAGCTTTAAAATGACACCTGCTTTTGGTTATTAGATGTTCGATTGCAAAGTTACATCCAAATTAGTAAAAGGCATCGAGCTGATTCAGAAAACTATAGTTCTGAGAAAATTGAGTTTTAAAGTTTCTGTACTGGTAAAACTTGAATGGAGAAAGGATTTTTATCTTAGCTTTTAAAACATTTGTCTTACGTTTTGGATGTTGAAACCTGATTAATATGATAGAATACACTTCAAAGGTAACGTTTCTGATGTAATTAGAAATTCAACCTTGGACGTGATTTTTGACTATGCTCAGCTGTCAATGGCCTGTATCTCGTAATTTACTATGCCGACCTTAAGGTACCTTTCAATATGACAGGTCACATATATAGGTTATGTGATTTTTTCCTGATTCTGGGTAGGATTAATTGATTTATCATTTTTTACTTGTTAAAAAAAAGGAATCCTCAGTTTTAGAAACCACTAATTAAACAAATTATCAAATTGAATAAAATCTAAATAGTTTTACTTGCCTTGGATCCTTCGTATTTTACATGGCTGTGATCTACTTTTTAGTGTCAGTTTCTTGTGGTAAACACACCATTGGGAATAAATACAGCACTTCACATCGCTACCCTACTAGAAACCCTCTTTAACTTCACTTTCATCATAGACAAAAATCAGGTTATTTATATCTCCCTTTATGATAAAGAAAACACTTATAAAATGTAGGGCTATCCAAATTAGGTTTATGTTCATATGTGTTAGTGTATTGTACCCAAGGAGCAAAGCCCAACGGTTTTAAATTTTTGAATTCTTTTTTGAGATTTTGGTGCCAAAATATTGAAGTAATAGTTCTCATAGCTTGATACATTTTTGCAACCGAAATATGTTTTATTTTGAATAATTATTAAAGTGAAAATGCTGCTATTAGTATGATTGTCATAATTAAATTTACAATGAAGTATAGGCAACTGTGAAAATATATAACGTTCCTCATAAAATCTAAAATCAAACTGTTCGGACTGATTCATTGAAATTTTTAATTAATGCTGTTATTGTTGCTGGATTTAATTTGTGAATGCGTACATTAGCATAGACGCGCACAAAATGACCTACAAAATTCAAGCTCGTGTCAGAGTACTCACTACAGGCATGCGTTCACAAATTAAATCCAACAACAATAGTGATCTTTCAAATGAAACTGAAGACTCACTTTTGAGAATTCTGATCATGTACATTTATTATGAATCATGCTTACAATCTTGTCACAAAATCCAAATTAATTTTCATGATAATTCATGTGCAAGATCATTCCACTTTTGCATTGTCTAAATATTTGTGGTATATTAAACATAAGCAGAATTCCTGATAGGGCTTCATTAATTGCCCCTTGATTTATTCCATTCAAGAGTTTTAATTACAGTTGTTTCCAATCAAGGAGAAATTGTTTTGAGACATTTTTCTGGTTATAGATTCTTGAAATGTTGCATAAAAACAGCATTGGTATGCAAGTATTAATTGGAAAAGCTCTTTTGATTTTTTGATAAATAGAGAGATCAAAATTTTTTTGCTATGGATCCTGGAAATATGTTATGTAATAGCGCATATGTGTCCGTTGTCATGTTATATAAGAACATAAAAAGCTAAGCGAGTAGATGTGGAACTACTGTTTATTTTGGATTAACTAACATTGGTAATTTAAATTTCTAGGCTGCCCTGAAGGGTTGATACCAATTTTTCAAAAAATGATATATGCCGTGTTTTTATTTTGTTCCTTGATGACAGGGTGAGGTGAAATTTGGTGTGACTCTGGAGGATGAGATGAGTGGAGAGTTTCCGCCGTCAGTTCTGTTATTCCGTCCTATCCGCCAGAGAGTGTACAGCATCCTTTTCAGTACACAGCACAGGGAACCTGTCAGGAAAGAGGGTGCTGAAAATGGTAAGTGGCTGAATAAAATATTTGATATATATAGGGGCATATATATATACTTAATTGGATGATATTGTTTTCTTAATTGGGATGAATTCTATTACCTTATTCATTGCTTCTTGACTAGAGCCGCATGTGCCACATTTGGCACTGAAAATAGCGTTTTGACTCTCATAAAACAAACAAATGCATTAGAAATACACTAATACACTTTTGGCCCTTGACCCTACTATTTTCTTGTTTATGTGGCAAATTATGAGATCTAGTTGAGAACCTGAGAATTCCTGCCTTAGAAGACATAAAGGCATGGATCATGTCTTATATGAGTGCACTCAAAATGTCCTGGGTGTATAACAGCTTTGATATTGTAAAAATTACCAATTGTCATATCGGTCCAATTCAAGTGACAGAACTTGTGACAAACCAAAAGTCAAAACTTCAAAAAAATTGGGTAGTATTTTGCACATACCACTAGGAAATAAGCCATTAAATTGAAGATATTGAAACCCAAGTGAATGAATACTGAGCAAAGTTTTGCTTCACATAGCAAGATGACTTGACAAACAGGTACATAAATCTTGGAAGTATGCAGCAAGCAGCTGATTAATGCACATAAACCAATATGACCATACGGGCAAGTAAATTAGTCCCATATTTTTCGAATCATAACCACATAACATATCTTACTGATTATTCAAATAAATGCATGTTCAATGTTTGTCAATGTGGTAGCAACAAAATTAGCCCTAAACAATACCAAAATCATGGCTGATTCATGTACAAGAAATATCAATATGCAGTGATTTGGTCTAAATCAATACTAATCAATCGTTACTAATCTCTTTTACAATACAAAACAACTAGTTCACAATGTTGTAGAATACAAGGGATATGCTATGGATCTCATAAGAGAGTCTGATTGCTTGTTGCATACCTCAAGGTTTATAGAGTGTAAACTGAAATATCCTAAACTTGAGGTGTTGTAAATTGTAAATATGAAGAAAGATGTGATTTCAAATGTACAATTTCTTGTAAGTCCGATAAACTTTTAATCCTGTTTTGCTATCGATCAGGTGCATCTTTTGAGCGACACAAAGTAGTGATTAAAGAATGGAGTATACGACGTGAAAACACCATCCAGAAACCAGACCTTGTTGAAGACGTTCCCCTGGAATGGAAAGTCCCGCAGATAGAGAGACTATGGCTGGGTAGAGAGCCTGAGGATAAGACCATGAGATTGAGGGCGTTCTTGTCGTGTATGTACAGCGACTCTCCGGCCATGCTCAAGACAGTCTATGTTCCTAGACATGCTATCATTTTATGTTGTGTTCTCAGGTACGTAAAATATACAAGAGATTCTGAACTTTGCCAATAATTTAAACTACCATGAGAAGCAATTTTGATATAATTGGATTAAGTTACTGAAACTGATTTAGAACTGATATATATGCATACGTTGACAAATGATGGTGTAGAAGATTTTGTCTTATACACAGCAAATTTGCATTTTGAAAATGATGCAAGTGTTAAATTGACTTGTAGGCTTTTCATTTATATGTTGCCAAAGCTGACCTGTAATCAAAATAATATAAGTACAAGTCATTGTTTTTTAATCAAATTAACTATAACCCAACATCTTGTCAAATTTAATTTTAAAAAGTGCTTAAGTATCATTCTCCATATTAACTGGTTGTGCAGTAAGCTAAGATTAGATTGTAATATCTGAGATGCCGATGTATGAGTTACTAATCTCACATGATACTGCAAACTCTCATGGGAATACATTCATTTATCTTGATGAGATAAAGATACAGTTATCTACATATGGTAACGCTTTATAATTCTAGAAGTTGAGTTTAATTAACACTTGGAACTTGGATTGAATCTGAGGAAGGTTATAACATTGGAGAGGGGACAAAGTACCCAGAAGAATTTTGACGTAATCCTGATGCATTTATTGTTGTGCCAAATGCTTATGTCATTTTTCATCTCAAAACAGCTGTAAATATGACCTCTTGTAATTTTCACTTTTTCAAACATTTGCAAAGACCATTCTTTATGGAAAAATGTGATGGCTCACCCCGAAACGGGGGACTTTGCAGATGATATCAATTTTGAGTTTATCATTTTATCTGTTACAGCATTTTCTAACCTTTAAAATGATACCTTACTTGTTGAAATTGATCAAGGCAATTCTTATTATTTTCTTTATTTTTTGCTGCCTATTTTCACCTGTTTCTTGAAAAGTGTTCTGTTGCAAAGTCCCCCTTTTCGGGGTGAGTCATCACAAATAACATCCACATTGAACTTCACTCAATTTCCAGAATTCAAGTTATGGTCCGTCAGATGTTGTCATGGAGTAAGATGAAATTTCTATTGGTGGTCCTCAAAACATATTTCCAACCATTTTCTTAAATTGAAATTTTACAGGTGTTTTGAAAGCAATCATAAAGAGTTTGCAGCATTTATGGCTGGTTCGAGTTGTAGCCAACTCCAACCCTTGCCACACTCTAGAACCTAATCGTAACCCTAAAACCTAATCTTAAATGAATTTTTGATTTAGGCACTTGGTCATGATGCTTATTGCAAGGACAAAGGTAATTCTTATTAAAGTCTCTGCCAGAATTCCTCGGACAAAATCAGTCACGTTACCACCAATTGCAGGGTACGCTTGCATTTGTAAACAATTGGCCTTGCACTCTGGATGTTTTATTCACATCGTCCGAAAAATTGTGATGCCGACTTAACATACTATGTGAATCCAAAAAAATTGTGCACGGATTTAATATACTTTCAAATGCAGAAAAAATGATAGAAATCTGCTGAAAAATAAATAAGATATGACCAATTTTGTAAGTCTTTTTTTGTCCATTCCAATACATTTTCACAGTATAAGCAAGATATTACATTTATCACAATTATGGGCTATGGCATTTATGCTGAAAGCAAAGAAATGAAAGTTTTGTCGTCATTATCTATGTAACTTTAATTAATTGTGGAACTGGCATTGTAAATAGAACAATATGTACACAACATGATTAAAACATTTCATAAAAATGTACTCCACGTAATTACATGATTAAATATTGCAAAAACTTAAAAGACATCATTTTTGGTCAACATCAGCAAATAAAATCAGGATTTATAAAGAAGTTAGCCAGGTTCACAGAAACATAAGACCTGAATCATAGGTTTTTTTCTTCTGGAAATGCAAAACAAACAAAATGGTTTGTTATGACATTTATAGTTATAATCCTTATAATTTCAGAAAGTTGAGAGAAAATCAGAAGATGAAATAACTCAGCAGGGATAATGTACATTAGAAATTTTATCCAGGCACTAGTAAATCCATGTGTATCGAGTTCTTAACCATATGATTCATTTTCTGTATTTCATTCAGGTACATGCTACACTTCACTCCACCCATCTTGAGACGACATGAGTTAGATGCCTTCCTAGCCCAGAGTGTTTCACCCATACTCAATCAACCCAGGATCCTCATGGATTTGAAAGTAAGTAAAGACGAGATGGACGAATCCTCACCCTCTACACCTCCAGCCATCAAAGACGACATGAGTTAGATGCCTTCCTAGCCCAGAGTGTTTCACCCATACTCAATCAACCCAGGATCCTCATGGATTTGAAAGTAAGTAAAGACGAGATGGACGAATCCTCACCCCCTACACCTCCAGCCATCAAAGTCGACATGAGTTAGATGCCTTCCTAGCCCAGAGTGTTTCACCCATACTCAATCAGCCCAGGATCCTCATGGATTTGAAGGTAAGTAAAGAAGAGATTGACTAACTTCCACCCCTCCACCTTCACCCATCAAAGACAACATGAGTTACATGCCTTCCTAGCCCAGAGTGTTTCACCTATACTCTATCAACCCAGGATCCTTGAGGATTTGAATGAAAGTGAGGCCACCGTGCTGATCTAACTCCTCCAGCCATCAAAGACTACATGAGTTAGATGCCTTCCTAGCCAAGAGTGTTTCACCAATGCTCAATCAGCCCTGGGGTCGATTTCACTAACGTTAAAATGCATCGTTAACCCATCGTAAGACCCAAACCCATCGTTAGCTAAAACCATCTCTTGACCCCACGCAATGTTAACAAAGGGTTCAATTTTTCTAATGCATAATTCATATATATTACGATGCGGTGAACACTTACGAAGGGTTTTCACGTCTTTATGAAGTCTAGTTTTAGTTACGAGCTGAACCCTTCGTTAGCTACGATGCATCGTAATGTTAGTGAAATCGACCCCAGGATCCTTATGGATTTGAAAGTAAGTAGTGACCACCGAGTTTGGCTAATTATACCAAAGAGTACACCTTCATCCATTCCACACAAATTGCATAATATAAAATTGGTTTTCACTCAAATTGTATAAAATAAAATTGGTTCCCCCTAAGATTGTATAAAATAAAATTGGTTTCCCCTCAAATTGTATTAAGTAAAATTGGTTTCCCCTCAAATTGTATAATATAAAATTGGTTTTCACTCAAATTGTTTAAAATACAATTGGTTGCACCGTATCATTAGTGTACAAATTATTAGAACCAGTTGTCGTATCCAACTCTGGTTTTGTAAATCTACAATCTAATAAATTGATTTTTAAATTTAGTGAAACACCCCCTGGTTGGTCTGACACTGGTTTCCCCTAACCAATGGTTGAGAATTGCATGGTCTGGCTCTCTTTACCAGGCATGATTATCTTCAGGTTTTTGCCTGAATTCAGGCAAAAATGCTTGGATCTTCACTGTACAAAAGTATTGGGAAATTCACATTTTCAGGCAACATTACAAAAAGCCATAACCATCCCTGCTTTACTAAGGTGTAGGGAAATTCACATTTTTACAAGCCATTTTGGGCAATGATGCCTGAACTATCATGTAAGAGGGCGCTATTATAGTTTTTTCAAAGACATTTAATACTACCATTTGCTCACTGGCAAAAATCACTGATTACCATCCCTGGGTTTTGAATATTGTGGACACTGAAGAGTTGGGTATTTACAATATATTGGAATAATGAATATGTTGTGAAATTATTTGTGTAATTGTAGACCAGATTCCAAATGCTTTTCAACATTTGCTAGGTGACTTTTCAGTGTGAGTAGTCCTGAATACTTTTGATTACAAATTCTAATCCTATCATATGAAAAGCTATTTCGAAGGAATAAAGAATATAGGTTCTTCGTTGTTGTTGTTGCTTTAAAGAAGCGGATTTTTAAACAAAAGGATTTTTTAATGATATTTTTTGTTTTGATTTTTGTTTTGAATAATAAAAAAGTTAAATGTTTTGGAATTATTGTGGGTTACTAACAAATTATATGTTCACTGTTTGAAAAATGTTTTATGTGCTGATGGGATTTTTTTTCAAGTGATAACTCTGGAAATAAGTATCGTGGTCATAACATTTTATTTGCTCATTATCACTTGCTACAAATTTTCAACTCCCTGTCATATCCAACTCTAATTTGCTGCTTGGTAGAACTGTTGACCTCTTTCTACATGTGCAAGAAATTGATTATGAGCTTGACACAGGTTTTACAAATATTATCTTGCCTGCATTAATCCCATCGTGAATTGTTGTTCATGATTTGTGTGTGCCTTGGAGAAAGTTTGGTTGGACAAAATGAAACCCATGCTGTGCTACAACTGCTATCTTAAGCTGTTTTCATTTGTTGAGGTACCACATGTGGACATGGTCTCCCCATGTTATAATGAAATTATGAAGGTATCTGGAGTATGGTGATAAGTGTTGTGTTATAGCTGCTACTCGTGGGAGGTGGACTTAGAATATTTAGGAACGCACCATTACATATTGGGATGGGGTTATGGGAGTTGGCAACTGCTATCTTAACCTGTTTCTATGTTTTGAGGTACCCCATGTGGATGTGGTTTTCCCATGTTGTAAGGAAGTTATGAAGATTTGGTATCATGGGTATGGTGATAAAACTGATAATAGAATGTTGCTACCCATGGGAAGTGGACTTGGGTATTTAGTGTCAGAATTATGAAGTGAAAGTTTCATGATGGATTGGTCATGTTGTTTTTAATTAATACTTGTTTACTTATTTATCCAAATAGACCATTGCTGTTTGGAACC